>JAEUWS010000737.1:0-38664 GCA_018524945.1 Podaxis sp. C-F-92630
ATTTCTTTGACATCATTATGTCTTCTGACTACAGTGATGTCCTCAATCACATCATAGGCAAACCTAGGTTCTGCCACGTCTCTCCCCACTCCGACTCTGCTTCCCTATTCTTTGACTTATGGGATTCGCAATCAGCTACCAGAGCCAAACTTCTTCTCAATCACACTATTCTCATCGAGAATCGTGTATGCACTTTCCATGGTGCTACCATGTGCACCACACCCCCTCTCTGCACCAGGTGTTGGAGATGGGGACACCCTACTCACCTATGCAAAGCTCGAAACCCAAGATGCTCAATTTGCAGTGACCCACACTACACAGACAACCACTGTTGTGACAGCTTTTGCTGCAGGGGCAAAGCTGGTCCCAATCAATGCAATCCCACCCCTGCCAACATAACAACATGCCCACACATCGAGAACTTCAAATGTCTCTCATGTGACTCTAAAGACCACCTTGTCAATAGCAACAAGTGCCCCTTCTTCCGTCATTGCTTCAATCCCAAATGGATCAATACAAAAATCTGAGAACTCAAAGCAGATAAAGACCACCAAGATTTCAACACCTGATCTGTGAATGTCTGAACAATCTTCACTTTCTCCCTCATCTAATATTTCATCATCTCTTTCCTTTTTCTTCTTCAATGTACAAAAGAACCATAATACACTTGATTCCATTCTTAATTCACTGGAGCTTAAATCTTTCCACTTTCTTTTCATACAAGAACCTCCTATGGGTTTTGTTCAAAATGTACCATCATCTAAGGACTCTGAAGGAGAACCCTTAGAAGGACCCCCCATTAGCAGAAATTGGGTTTTACTCAATAACAAAGCCTGTAAAGCTAGAACTATTTCATACCATAACATTTCAATTAGCCATCTCTCACCAAGAGTAGAAATGAACTTTGTTGATCACCCTGATTTTCAGTTAATATCTGTCTCGCTTCCAGAAAAACGATACTTTCTTAATTCATACTGCGACTCTGAAAATGACTCTTCTATAGTCTATTTAGAATCATGTACTCTCCCCAACTCTGTCATTCTTGCAGGAGGTGACTTTAACTTGCGCTCACCCAAGTGGGACCCACGATCTCAACATCACAATGCATGAGCTGATCATCTAGTCGATATCATGAACTCTCATGGCCTCACACTATCCACTCCCACCAATCCGAACCACGAATTGTTCACACACATTCCCAATGACCCAAGCAAAAACCCAACAGTCATCGACCTTATATTCAACATAAATTCTGATATTGGTCAAGTTCATTGCATCCGACATGACCTCACATTTAAGTCGGATCACATTCCTCTATCCATTGACATACCCCTTGATAAACACCTTCCCACTCCTCATACAAAATTATCCATCTGCAAAGACTCTGAAGAAGAAGGCCTCTTCCTCACAGCCATCGTCTCACAAGCAGAAGCCATCTTGTACAACTTCGTATCCATCCCAGACCTCCAAAAATATGCTGACCAACTCCACAACATCATTACTGAAGAATGGTCAAATTATGCCACCCCAAAGCATATGACTAAATGGTCCAAACCATGGTGGAACGCCAATTGCACTCAAGCCATCAACCGCTTCCACAGTCACAAATCCAAGTCTAACTGGAAAAATTTCAGAAGGACTACCTGCATTGCTAAACACACCTTCTTCGACAATAAGATTGAAGAAATATCCAACAAGAAGAGACACCCCTGGGACCTGATGTCTTGGATTGGCAAACGCTCTCTTCCTCCTACCGAATCCATTTCTTTCCAGGGACAGCCGTGTAACGACCTTGACTTTCTCTGGAATGCACTTCACCTCACCTATAACTCAGCCTCCAACCGCACAGTCAACATTCCCCAAGTCACGAATTACCTCACCATGCAACCTACTCATGACTTCCTACTGTTCTCACATCAGGAACTATGGGACACCCTCAAACCCTGTTCCAACTCATCATCTCTGGGCCCAGACCACCTCACCTGGGCCCACATCAAATCCCTTATGTCACATTCTAAATTTAGAAGTGACTTCATCCTATTCGCTTCAAAATGCATCGAGCTTTCCTACTGGCTGTCATACTTCAAAGAATCTACTTCGGTCATCATACCTAAACTGAACAAACCTCACTACAACACACCGAAGATGTTCCGGCCCATAGTTCTTCTCAATACACTGGGAAAACTTATTGAGAAGATGCTCTCAAAATGCATGCAGTTTGAAGCTGTCACCTTCGACCTAGTCCACCCATTACAATTCGGTGGACTTACTCAATGCTCTACTGAAGATGCTGGAGTCTTCATCACACACCACATTAGAACCAGCTGGAAGAGAAAGCTCAAGTCTAGCATTTTGGCATTTGATGTAGTCCAATTCTTTCCTTCGATAAATCACTCTTTACTCACTTCCATTCTCTCTAAACATGGCTTTCCCAAATGTGTCGTTTCCTTCTTCAATAACTACCTATCTAACCATTCCACTACTTACTCCTGGAACAATAATTCTTCCCCTCTTTTCCCATCCTCTGTAGGCATAGGTCAGGGTTTGGCTTTATCCCCCATTCTTACTGCCCTATTCCTTTCTCCACTCATACATAAATTCTCTTGTTTGCCTAGCTACAAGATCATTTCCTTTGTCAATGACGGACTCATACTAGTACAGTCCAAATCATTTTACACTAACGCCGTCGTCTTAGGTAAAATCTACAAAGAAATTGAACAATTTCTCTCCCTCATGGGCCTCACTCTCGAACACAAGAAGACCAAGGCCTTCCACTTCTCCAACTGACCTTCCATTGAGCCAAACCCTCCAGTCCACATTCACCCAATTGGCTCACAACCTATCACCCTCCACCCCAAACCATTTATCCATTACCTAGGCTTTTGGTTCAACAGGTCTCTTTCATTCAAGGAACATGTCCGGTTCTACTCTACCAAGGTGCTCTCCACAGTCAAGTGTATGAGACTACTCAGTAACTCAATTCGTGGTCTCTCACCAAAGAACAAAAGACTTCTCTACAGATCATGTGTGGTCCCTATCGCCACATATGGTTTCCGCCTTTGGTTCAACCGACATGGAAAGTGTCAAAACCTCATCAAGCAGCTCCAGAAAATGCAACGAGCTGCCACCATATGGATTACAGGTGCTTTCTGTACCACCCCCACTGGAGGAATCGAAGCCATCGCCAGCCTCATCCCTATACACCTCCACCTGTTCAAGTTAGCTAAATGCTGCTCATTCAGGTATCATACTCTCCCTCCCAACCATGGTCTCAAGATTCTCACTAGAGACATCGACCACATTGATGCCCACAAAACCAAAACACGTTCCACAGCATTAGATTTCGTATCTGATGCTCAACTCATAACAGACTCTTTCCAACTCCTCCATCCCCTTGCTAAACCAGGCAATTGGATTATTGACACTTTCTTTGAATGGATCAAGTATCACAAAATCCCCTCCCCTGTTGACGATAATGTTCGCACTCGTCACATGGAAGCTGCTTCCCAAGCCTGTGACCAGGCCTTTTCCTCTCCTATTTCGCTTGTAGTATCTATGGATGGTTCTACCCCCTCCTCTTCTACTTTTTCTGCTTTATCTGCATATCTTGTGTTCAATTCTTCTTCCTCTGACATTCTTTCTTCTCATGTTCTCCCTTGTGGAGAAGTTCTTTCTTCTGATGCTGAATCTTATGCTTTACGACTTGGACTCTTTTCCTCGATTTCTCTAGCCTCTTCCCTTAAATGTAACAAAATCATTGTATTTATGGACTCTATCACTTCAGCTGAAAGGTTATTTACTTATGGCCCACACAGCATGCATCCGGACTCCATCCAACTTGCTCCAACCATACGTGACTGGTTCTCTTCCTCCCCTCTAAACCAGATTGACTTCTGGTATATCCCCTCCTCTGCTAAATGGTCAGTACACCACCAAGCACATTGCCTCGCCACCTCTATCCGCATCCACAATAATAAGTGCGTGCCATTCTGCACCTCTCTCGGCTACATTCAAAAGCACTATACCAACAAGTGTCTATCCAAGTGGAACAATCTAATGTCATCACCCAACTACTGTGGCCATAACTGGTTGCAACTCAACTCCACAAATTTGACACCAATCAAACCAACGTATGCCAACGGCGGCTCATGGATGAAATATTCCATGGGCACCAATAACAATTTATGCATGCACTTCACTAGATGCGTGACCAACCACATGCCCATTGGCACTTTCAGACAGTGCTTCTTCCCTGGGCACCACATCAATACTTGTACATGTGACAGCGAGACACTTGAAATGTGTGACTACATCCTTTTTGAATGCCCAAAATACCATCGCCCCTACAGAGATTGGAACAACATGTTCTGGCTCCAAAATTTCCTTTCTGACAACCCATCGGCATTCACGTTCGCCAATCAAATACCCCAAGGACCAGTCACCCTTGAAGAATTCAACACACACCACCTCTCTAGACAAGAGTGGCTTCAATTACATGGAGCTCCAGATGTGCACTAAGGGTCCTTCTCCTTTTTCCACTTCTTGTAACATACTTAGGTAGCTTGCCTCGTAGCTAGCTCCATCATCCCTCATCTCTTCAGCTTCAGTCCAAATTTTTTCCTTCCTTTCTTCTAGTTTCGGTCTTGGGACTGCTACCATGCGCCCATTTGTATTAGCTAGTCTAGTGCAATAAACATTTGATTAAAAAAAAAAAAAAAAAAAAAAAAACCAGCCTCTTGCTCATAATACCCCTTTAAACTAGTTACATACATACCTGTAGAGTAGGTCCAACATAATACCAGCTTGTTTTTGTCCCATATGAGCCTTGAACTTTTTCCAAAGGCACACATCATTTAGTTGTCCCACTGACCGTCCAATGACCGTAGATGCCAAGGTTCTAAGTCTCCGAATTTTACTGAATCCATTTATCGAGAATCCGCTCCATGACCTGAGTGAGATCGAACTCGGTGAATTAATTTTGCAGGCCATCGTGCGTCTTACACTTTTATTCTCAGCCGTCCCCACCACCGTGCCATTTTACTGCCCTCCCTTCACCGCCATTGGTCCCACACCCTCATCCCACCCAATGCGTACCGCTCTCGCACGCTGGCTTGACAACAAGACTCTAGATCTGAAGTGTTTTAAAGGTCGGCATCCCCTTGGGTTGCGGCCACGATTCACACATTCAAGGTCCCGCCAGTTCCGGGAAGCTGCCGTTTTGTGCTTCGATCAAGTGTCCCACTCTTCGACCGCTCATGAAGGGCATGTTCTAGCCTCCTTTAATCTCCCGGGGATGCGCGACTTACTTCAGCAAGAGTTATGAGATCACGGGATATTTGAATGGATCCGACACTGCTCCATAGATATGTGCGCTCGTGTGCTTTGAGGCGCTGTAAGCCGCAAATGCAGGCGCTCTGCTCAACGAGAACTCACACAGGGGACCACAAGCGGCTCAGGGGACACGTGTTGGGAGGGAGAAATTTACTGTACTGGGCAAGGACGAAACGACTGTATTGGTTGGGATGGCAAGATCGCACTGGCAGGAAATGTAAACTAGCACCATGGATACATAGCTTAGACCCTCTGAAAGCATGACGCATAAATAATGCCTGGGATTAGATATTTTTGCATTCGACCTATTACCAGATCTCCTGTTTGCACCAATCATGAACCCATGTCTGGTCCAGGATTCAGTGAGATTGCCCGACGCGGACTCTGCGGTGGGTCCAGCGTTAACGTTTGGGCCGCCGAGTCAATGAACCCAGGAACCAGTTGGAATGGTCGGGGTAGGTTGCTAAAGTGCTGTTCTCGCCAATCGCTGTTCACGTCATACGTGACGCCGTACTTGAAAGTAGCAGCATGCATGCCTTGAGGCAGGTCGGCTGGACCCGTCAGGCTCTGCAGTCGGTGGAAGTCGCCCCGAAAGCCATATAAATCAAGCAAGAACGGGGCAATCCTGACTGGACCGAAAGAGAGAGAATTACCGTCGCATCGTCCTCGAGATTATCTGTGTTATAGATAATCACCACTACTGTATCGTTTGACGTGTGTCTTTTTCACCTCCCCCCTTATAAATATCACCCAATGAAGTCTCGGCAGTGCCTACGTCATGCCCATGATAGCAGGATTTACAGGCATTCCCGATCTTCCCGATCTTCAAGCCAATTCCTCTTGTATCCAGTAACGAACCAATCTCCGATTTGGTGATCCGGCATTAGACTCAGCTGCTACGTTTCGTGCAAGAACTCTCTCGCTAGTTGTAATATCTACCACCTACTTCACCCGAACTCTCTGCGCGGTCTCAACAAAGGTATGGCTACATATAGGATGCACGAGTATCAAGATCGACACCGAACACGGAAGAGACCGCGCGTTGCGTCACGCCGAACATATTATCAGGAACCACCTGGAACCACTCACTGCGGAGGTTGCGTCAACCACTTGCTTCGGCGACAGTTTAGGGGGCAATTCGTGAACGCAAAACTCACGGCTGACTGGTGACCTGGCGCTACTGTTATCCAGAACGAGGAGAGACGGAGGGTAGAGGGCTTTGATGGCGGAACCAGACCACAGTGAGTCTAACGGTGTACGTGTTCGACCAATATAGATGATAGAATTGAAGGAAAAGTACATATATGCTAGTACCGGCTACGCAAAGAGGGATGGATCAACAATAACCTGTAACTCTACATCACGACCTTCACCGTCCAAATTTCTCGATCCAGGGATGCAGTCCAAGATGGACCCTCTGCATGAACAACGGACAATGTATCACCGCGTTGAGTAGTCGTTCAGGAGGAGTCTGGTTGAAAGGCAAACTTTCAAAGAACTTATCGGACAGCAGGGACGACGCGACTTGCCACCATCCCCAGGTAGTCCACCCGACGCGGCACCCGGGGGTCCCAGGGCTTCAACTACATTATCGATCTCGTCCCATGCAACCTCATTAGCCTTCAACGCCCTGCGTAACTGCTGATGGTCCAGATCGGCCTTGAACCTATCACGATAGTCCTTCACAGCGCGAAGAAAACGAACCCCCCAACTCCTGTCGAGCACATCTTTGGGTACCCACAAATGACACTGGCATAGATCGATGCCGTGAGGAAGAGATAGTCGCGCTGCTTCCCCTTATCCTCTAGACCAGTAGCGATCAGGGCCAGAATGTAAGCATGTCTGCCTTGCATTTCGTCCGAGAGCAGACATGTGGTGAGGATCTTGGCAGACAGAATCAAGAACCAATAAGTGTAGGATGATGTATACATCGTCCTGTTGATACTCTGACTCTCGGGCTGGAAATCCGTTGTGAAGGTGAAGAAACGTGTGAGCGTCTCGATGAGCACCTCGTGGATGTGAGAGTGGGTGTCTGGATACATTCGAAGTATACGGGGTTCAGAGACGAGATGAAGGGGTTGTGCGTCAGGAGCCGAATCGAAGGTGCAAGGCCTTTCGAGCAACAATCGCGTCGTGAGGACACAGGCATTGATGAGGTTGGGCGTCAGAAAAGGTCGAGCCTTGCAGGTAGCGATTTGCAAGAGAGCAACCATACTGAGATCTTCCCGGGTTGCTGAGTTCTCGGGGAAGAACACTGCAGAAAGCACAAATTTAGAAGTGGGAAGGAAGGGAATGAGGTCCACAAGATCAGTCGGGAAGCGGTCCATGTGGATGGGGAGAACCTCCGCGAGGCACTTCGCCAACGCCGTCCTTTCCTTCTCGCTTTCCGCAGACTTATTTTCCTTCACCGAAGCAAGGACTCCAATGGTGTCGTATGCGAATGGCTCCTCTTTGACGCCATGCCCGGGCTCCAAATGACGCAGCGATTGCGTCTCGGCAGCAAAATCCTCCTTGCGTTGTTGAAGCCAGATTCGGCTCCTTGACGTCCAATCGTCTGTCCAGTCTGGGTTCCCTAGTCTTTCTGGATCACAGTCATTGAGCCACAATTGTTTCAAATGCGTAACAACTTGAAGGAAGAGGTGTGACTGCGGAGATCGATACGGGGATGGGAAGCAGTCTGATTTGTTGGCTAAAGGGAGCCGTTGCAGTGCAGGATGAGCAGTTGTGGTGAGGAGGAATGCGAACGGAAGCCCGATGGCAACATCATTGACGGGGCTTTGTCAGACCCATTGTATTGCTACTGCACTCATGCAGGCGTTCGCATGGTTTGGTTATCTTCTTGTGTACGCTCTTGCATACCTATTTGTACACATCTGAATACACCTTTTCCACATGCTATGCACTACCAGCTTTCCCTTACACACCCATTAGGGATGGGCTAGTCCTTTTCCATGCATCCTGCTACAGACGGTATGACAAGTCCTCTTCACTTTCCTGCCACTCCTAGTACAGGGGGAGTCAAGCTAGGCTCGACGCGTCGTGGCTGGTTCAGAACCGCCACCACTCCCAATAATTTGGGAGTCGCGACCTATCTTGCCGCCCCTGGGGTTGAGCACATCCCATGCAGGGAAGCCCTCTGGGCTTTCGCCCACCACCTTCCTACGCTACGATATCACTCTCAGCTGGCTATCTGTATTAGGCTTGTTGATATAGAACACGCCGTGGCAAAGAATGTGGACCACATCGTCGCGACTCTATCTTCATACAAATCACCGGTGACCTACGGCTTCTCCCTCCATGGTTTGCGAGGATCATATTATTCTCAGAGCCTGCCTAGCTCATTATCATGGCATAACTGTCGTTATCTCCCAACTCGAATAGCTTACGCGAGGTCAATGATTTTCAGCATATTCCTGACAGTCATCGTTCCGTTGGGGTATGCGACATTGTATCAGTGGTCACTTTAACGGTTAGGAAAACATCGTGAATCGACTTTATATCGAAAAACTTAAAGATGGTTCTGGCCCAGACATCTCCGCTCCAGTATACTGCACGGTCTACTGCACCGGGATCATAGTCCACCACGATGATGGAGGCAATGGAAACATTCAGACGATGTCCATCCTACATCCAGGTGAGGAAAAGAGCTACAAAAGCGGACCACAAGAACACATACACAGAAGCCCGACCCACGACGTTCTCACCCGCATTACGAGCCAACGGAGCCGCAGTTCCCGAGGCCCCACCACCAGTGCTACCGCTGCTTCTACCATCACACGATGCAAGGCCCATTGAGATCAATTCATTACCAGCTCTAACGAAGTAGTAATCTCCTGTATCGTGAACGAGTCAATGAGTTTGCACACAAAGAAGCAAATGAACGCGAGAGACGAACCGTAGACGGTACCGGTAAGCTGGTTATTAGCAGGCTTGTTAACCGTTCCATTAGAGAGTAAGCTCTGCCAGGAAGGATTCCATGCAAGCTTCGTCACGTTGGCCAGAAGCTAGGGGAGAACTCAGCAAACTCAAGCTGATGCGTTCGAATCAGGGATGCATACCCCGATAGCAGCGTCACTCCATTTTTGTTTGAGGTCTGGGGCTGTTTCAAGTTTTGAGAGCAAGAGCAAGCCATTAGCGGCAATCGTGGATGCAGAAGAGTCGGCGGGACGCGGAGGAGGAACAGTAGGGGCGTTGAAATCCCTGTTTGGTTAAAGTAAGAGGAATTGATAGTGGTGTAAGATGCTGTTACTTGCCATGGCACAATACCATCAGCCGGAATATTGCTCAAGAAGTAGTTTGCCAAGCGAACAGCAGTGTCGCGGTATGCCGTATTACCCGTCAATTTCCACACTAAGGAGACGAGCTTAAGTACAAGTGAAAATGACTTAGTTGTGCGCGCGACTTACTATTTGCGAAGCCATAAATTCCCCATGCTTCACCCCGCGACCAGGTGCTAAAGATCAAACAGTGGTGAATCACTTCCAACAGAATCAGAATCAGTTGGAACGTACCTATTATCAGAGAAACCCTGGGCTGTCGTCTTCGCCGTGACAGCACCCGTGAATGTATTGTAATGGATTACGTGCCAGGTCCCGCCGTCTGGTCGAATATGGTTCTTCATCGTGGTATCCGCATGGCGCACGCCGATATTGCGAAGGGTGTTGTTTCCAGTGAGATCGGCGGAATGGAAAAGGACTTCGAGATTCATCATGTTGTCAATAATGACCTATACACGGTCATCAGGCTCTCTGCGCGTTTTGAATTGCAGTGTTACGTGCCTGGAAGTCCGGGTCTGGCGAGTCCCAACTCCTCGTGCATCCAACAACGGGATTGAACCGGTTCGCAAGCAACTTGGCGAAATTATTCACAGCAGTAATGGCAGTTTGATTTGAGGGGTTTCTATCGTTTGCAGAAGTCAGCAGGGGTCTTCGGATGATAAAATAGACTCACAAAGCTAGCTCCTCCACGAACGGGAAACTCAAAAAACCAACATCGTGCCCCTGGTTATTCTTGAACTGCAATGGAAGTAACGCAGCGCTCGCCTCCCGACTTAGCTCCAACCAATCTGCAATACCCAGCCCATTGTTCGGTGCCACACCGCACAGTGCCTTCCGCGTATTCAATGCATAACCTGTAGCAGGGAAGAACCCAGACGTCCATGTATCTGGGTTGAAGAACTGCCATACTCCTGCTGCCTGATCCGTCCATTGAGGATACTTTGTAGGATTTGGAAGGGCCTTGAATGTCGCAAGGACTTTCTGGGGTACGAGGGGGGAGAAAAGTTCTGAAGGGATGGTCGCTCCAAGAACTGTCGGCGCGAGGAGAATGAGAGTGGCTAACGCGTGCGGCGTTGACCGCGGCATTGTTGGCTATGGACTGGCCGGCTGGCTGCTATAGTGATCCACAGAGGAAGGAAAATCAGGGAGGAAGCAAGGAGGAGGTATTTATACCGTATGGAAATATAATTGTTGAGTGTTCGAACGTCTGCCGTACGACGGACCGGAGTGCAAGCCTCGTGGATGAATGAACACGAGTCGAAAGGCATTGTTGACGTCTGAATCAGGGAAGCCGAACACAAGACAGAGCGCCCTGAGTTAAAGAGGGATCGAGAAGCGCTATCAGCTGATAGGATGCGCGTGCAGGGGGGTGTTATCCATTTTGTAAGGACGTGGCTTGGGTGTTGGACTCCCACGCAGCGTAAGTTATCGCTGCGAGTGCGGCGAGTCGTGCATGTGCAGTAGAATGGTCACTGCAAATCGTGGGCGTATTGAGGTACGTTTTTTTCCAGACCCGAAACGAGCCTGAAAGGAAGGGCCAGAAGATTGAACGCCATAAACCAGACACTGACATAGGCTGACCCACTTCTCGTTACAGAAGATACTGCGTTCAACTACAATGGTGCCGAGTGATTGGTGTCCTTTCGCTTGCTTCGAACGGTCATAAATCGTAATCTGCGGAAGAAATGTAGATGTGGTTCAAAAGAAGACTTCAGATGATCATGTGATGGCTGTCATATGACATGGAGGGCACTGTCGATCGCTCCGATTAGCCTCAAATACCCAGCCCCAAAAGTCCCCTAAGGTTGGGCACATCTCAATATCATGATTAATTCGCAACCACTAAGACTGCCCTAAGACCGTAGCCCACTCCTAGATTCCACGTCAACACTTCGTGTTCTTGCCCCTTCAGATACTTATCTGGCTTCTCGCTCGAATATTCGTGTCCGATGACCAAATAGATTTCCACGCATCCATTCCCCTTGTGATCTGCCGAAGACCAGCCAGTCGTTTACTGCATTTTTAGTTGGCAGAAACGGTTGCCTGTGTTAGAGTCAATGCCCCCAAACCTGTATTGATATAGTTGACAGCTGCGACCGAATTGGCTAGGGGGTGTTTGGTCCCAAAACCGAGGCCAACGAAGCTTCTGAAACCGATAGCGTTGGTCAAGCGCTAGTTAGAAACTTGATTGGGCAAAGGTAAGGTAAAGCACAAATGAACATGCTTGGAACCCTAGAGGTCGAAATCCGTCCATGGCTCGCCATCCTAGCCTTTGTCCTTACAAAGGGCCCGACGTGTTCAGACGTGTTCAGGGAAGTCACATACCCAATCAGAATTACACGCCACGCAAGTAGCAACTATGAAGAAACAGCTGCATGATATCTAAGGCCTAAGTACTCCTTGATCAGTCGAAATTCGTCGTTGCACCAGTTACACAGTCACGAAAACAGTCACACTTCTCATGAAGCTTCCACGGGAAGTCAGCATAATTGGTTCTCTGAGACCAGGGACATCAGGTAGGCCGTTCCAACTCTCGGGGATCTACACATAAATCGTCGCTGAACATTGAAGTTCTTGTCAGATCTACTACGACACCATGCCCAACTTTAGTGATCTACCTGCGGAATTAATTTCAAAGATCGCAATGATCGTGAGTCCTGCCATGTGAAGCTAGCGAAAAGTATCGAACCAATCGTGCTCCGGCTGTAGATGGTACTTGACCAAAAGTCTGATGGTTGCACCCTACGTCTCGTTTCGAAGACCTTGAATGACTGGGTCACCCCCGTACTGTTCTCCACAGTGACCCTTCGGTTCGAAGTGGAGGGCGCGAACACGGCAGTACCCCCCGACTTTTTGCGGTGTCGAGACATCATTACTGCCCTTGCCAGCCACTCCACTCGCATATTCGAACACATAAAGAGACTCCGATTCAGCTCGCAAAATTTATTTCAGGCGGACAAGCAACAGGAGGGCAGTGTCACCGTCATCGCAAATGCAGTCCTTGCAAAAGTCTTTACTGCGATGTCATCCCTGAAGAATCTCGAAAGTGTGGAGTAAGAAATATTCCATTCAAGCACGGCGACCGCTAAAACTGCTCTCGTTCATACCTAGCTGGTTCTACAATCCGAATTTTGACCCAGAGGAACTTGCCGTTGACTTCGCTCGCGCGCTCAGCACAATATCTTCTTTTCATAGCTTCGAGGACCTCCGCTTCGGTGGAGTTCCACCTCCTTCCTTCACATTTCAGCTGCTATCTGGCCTTCGAGTTTTTAAATGTTGGTTGTGCTGGCAAGGGCCCGGGCATCTGATCTCCGAAATCGCGTCCCTCCTTACACGTTGTCCCAATCTCTCCTGTTTCCACCTTTATGGTGATACCACTTCCAATCTCGCGGATCTTTTCGCTCAAGTCAATAATTCGGGCCAAGTGCTTCCTCTAAGGACACTCTACCTGTGTAGAGTGTCTATCACCGCCGATGATATCGGAAACAACATTCAACATTTCCAGGGCCTCGAAAGCCTTACTATCTGCAGAAACTCTGATGCCCACACAGCAATAACCGTTGGCGAAATCTGTACAACACTCTTACAGCATAACGTGTTTCTGAAACGATTGAAGACCGATATTGTAGACGATCCTTTGCTGGACTACCTTGCGTCGTACTCGAGCATACGAGACCTTGAGCTTAGTGTGACACATCACCCGCTCGACAGTTCTCCTGTGTCCGTCGATAGGTTTTACGAGCAGATCCTTCCACATCACCGGAAGACCTTGGAGAAACTGGAACTCGGCTCATCCTTTCCCAGTGCTTGGACTAAGCTACCTTCTGAAAGTCACTTAGGCGAGATTGTTAAATGTCAAAGGTTGCGTATGCTGAAAACCTACGTTGATTTCAGTAGAGATGAACTTGAACGGAAGGACACCACCACTTGCGTGAGTCAAATTCACTCTCTTTTTTTGCCTGCTGACTAAGTATACGGATTTCAGGATGCATGGTTAGCAGTCGGCACACAGCTTCCCGAGCTTACGCATATGTGGATTATGCCCTCTATCAATCTGCCATTGATAGAGGGTTTGGAGAATATGCAGGAGCTACTGCACAGTGCTCTTGCAAAGTTTAAAAGGGAGAACGAGGGGCGATTCTCTGTGAATTCCAACTGAGATCAGATTCCAACTGCTGTACTACTCAGATCGAAGACAAAATGTGATATGTAGCACAAATACGTGCAGAATTTCAGGATGGTATTCCCTAGTCTTTCTCTATGTTGCACAAAACGCTAATACTGCATCCATGTGTGCAGGGTCTCGTAGCTACAAGTCTACTCTGTCACTATTCCTCCACCTAACAGGATGATCCTAAATTTGGGGTGTAAACTCTCGATTGCTAGAATGCATCACTCGAGGGCATCATCATGCTGACTGCCCCTGCAACCCATTATGCATCCATACTCCGGTACCATTGAAGACCTTAACATGGCACAGCGGCCACTCTAGGAAACTGAGTGTCTGACAGGATCACCTCGATTGTGAGCCTCACGCTCGATTACCAGGATAAAACTCGTGGTGAAATATAGCAATGTCCACTCCATACCAGTCCCCGCTAGTGCAAGCTCATGGAAGATCAGAACGGGAAAGGAGATCTCTGAAAACTGCACCTCGTTTCAAGGTCTTGGAACTGCCTCGCCAATGCCATGCCTTTTCGCTCTCTAACTTTCAAATTTGAAAATATGTGAGTGCAGCCGGATGTTCTACCTGGGTTGCTATGGTGGCAAGAATCATAATGTTCTTAAGTGCCGGACCGACCTGGATGTTCGAATATACGAAGATCCTGAGGTTCTTTATGGAAGGTCCATGCAGTAGTCGTGAACCTATGCAATGGTAGTCACAACCCTCAGAAGGATAATAACGCACCAACTCCTTGTGGTGTGTGACTCCTCGCAGCTAGGTCGTGTGTGGTTTGAATTCAGATCCTTCACAAGTAACAACTACGAAGAGACAGCTGCATGATATCTACTCATTGATCAGTCGAAATTCGTCGTCGCAGCAGTTACACAGTCACGAAGATAGTCACACTTCTCATGAGGCTTCCAGGAGAAATCAGCCCATTCCAGCATAATTGGTTCTCTGGGACCAGGGACATTAGGTAGGCCGTCCCAATTCTCAGAATCTACATATAAATTGTCACTGAACATTGAAGCCCCTGTCAGATCTACTACGACGCAATGTCCACTCTTAGTAATCTGCCTGGGGAATTAATTTCAAAGATCGCGACAATCGTGAGTCTTGCCATATGAAGCCTGAGTGAAAAGTATTAAACCAATTGTGGCTCCGGGTGTAGACGGTACTTAACCAAAGGTCTGATGGTTGCACCCTACGTCTCGTTTCGAAGACCTTAAATGGCTGGGTTACCCCCGTACTGTTCTCCACAGTGACCCTTCGGTTGAAGTGGAGGGCACGAACACGGCAGTACCCCCGGATTACTTGCGGTGTCGAGACATCGTTACTGCCCTTGCCAACCACTCCACTCGCATATTCGAACACACAAAGAGACTCCGATTCAGCTCGCAAAATTTATTTCGGGCAGTCAAGCAACAGGAGGGCAGCGTCACCATCATAGCAAATGCAGTTCTTGAAAGCATCTTTGCTGCAATATCATCCCTGAAGAATCTCGAAAGTGTGGAGTAAGAGCTATTTCATGCATGCATGTCTAACCGCTAAAACTGCTCTCGCTCATACTTAGCTGGTTCTACAATCCGAATTTTGACCCAGAGGAACTCGCCGCTGACTTCACTCGCGCACTCAGCACAATATCTTCTTTTCATAGCTCCGAGGACCTCCGCTTCGGTGGAGTTCCACCCCCTTCCTTCACCTTTCAGCTGCTATCTGGTCTTCGGACTTTTAAATGTTGGTTGTGCTGGCAAGGGTTAGGACATCTGATCTCCGAGATCGCATCCCTCCTCACACGTTGTCCCAATCTTTCTTGTTTCCGCCTTTATCTTCCCATCTCGTGGATCTCTTCGCTCAGGTCAATAAATCGGGCCAAACCCTTCCTCTAAGGACACTCTACTTAGCTGGAGTGTCCATCACCGCCAATGATATCAGAAACAACCTTCAACATTTCCAGGGTCTCGAGAGCCTTGGTATCTGCAGAGACCCTGATCCCCATAAACCGACTGCCTCTGACGAAATCTACACAACACTCTCACAACATAACATATTTCTGAAACGATTGAAGACCACTGTTGTAGATGATCCCTTGCTGGACTACCTTGCGTCATACTCGGGCATACGAGACCTTGAGCTTAGTGCGACACATTACCCGCTCGACAGTTCTCCTGTACCCATCGGCAGGTTTTACGAGCAGATTCTTCCACATCACCGGAAGACTTTGGAGAGACTGGAACTCGGCTCACCCTTTCCCAGTGCTTGGACTAAGCTACCTTCCGAAAATCACTTAGGCGAGATCGTTAAATGTAAAAGGCTGCGTGTGTTGAGAGTCTACATTGAATTCAGTAGAGATAAACTTACACGAAACGATACTACCACTTGTGTGAGTCAAATTCATTCCTTTTAATTTAGGATTTTGCCTGCTGATTAGGTATACGAATTTCAGGATACATGGTTAACAGTCGGCACACAGCTTCCTGAGCTTACTCATATGTGGATTATGTCCTCTTTCAATTCAACATTAATACAGAATTGGGAGAGCGTGCATGAGCTACTACATAGCGCTCTTGCAAAGTTCAGAAGAGAGAACGGGGAGCGATTCTCTGTGAATTCTGATTGTAGATCAGATTCTCATTCTCGTACTGATAAGATCGAAGGCGAAATGCGATATGTAGCATAAATATATACAGAATTTTCAGACAGATAGTATTTCCTAGTCTTTCTCTACTTGCACGAAATGCCAATACTGCGTCCGAGTAATGATGATCCATAATCTCAAGGTGCAAACTTCGGATTGCCAAAAATGAATCACTCCGAACTCGAGGGCATCTCAAGGGTATCGTCATGCTGCCAGACTGCCTCTGCGACCCATTATGTATCCATACTCCGGGACCATCGAAGACCTCAACGTCGCACAGCAGCTACCCTGGGAGACGGAGTGTTTAACAAGATCACTGCAAAGATAATAGCATCCCGGAGTCTTATGCTCGATTACCAGGAGAAAACTTGCGTGACGTATGCAATGTCCACTCCATACTAGTCTCCGCCAGTTCAGGCTCATGGAAGAGGGGAACGGGAAAGGAGACCTCCGAAAACTAGGCCTTGCTTCAAAGCATTGGGACTACCGCGCCTCTGTTGCAACTCTTCACTTTCTAACTTTCAAATTAAAAAGTATGTGAAGGTAACTGGATGTTCTACCTGGGTTGCTGCGGTGGCACGAAATCATAATGGTATTGAGTACCGGACTGACTTGGATGTTCTAATATACAATGATCCTCAGATTCTTTGTAAATTGTGGGAGGCCCGCGCCGCAATCGTGACCTTATACAACGGTGGTCGTAGCCCTCAGAAATCTTCCCATAGCCCGTCAGCCACTTTCCTTACAGTGATGCGATCCTTCATACTGTTATCTTCGACCGATTATCTAAAGAGCATCTCCATTCGGAAAATTACTGGGCGACCACTTTATGCGTGCACCCCCATCTTTTCAAACGTTTCACCTTCTACTCTTTGAAAGTCCACCAACCTATGCTATCCTGCCTCCTTGCAGCCTTTAAGATGTTTTATGATTTGTAACGTTGTATCGAATATTTGTTGAGGCTCACATAACAGAGGCGGTAGTGTACTGAAAAGGGTCGAACTAAGTGAAGCGGGGGTCGCACCTGACGAGGTCAGGACTAACCTCCATCTCTTCGGAAGCCTAAAATTCATTTCAATTCGGAAAAGTACCAGGTATCACCACAGCAATAGTTGGGAAAATTGCGCTAGCCTGCGCCTCCGCCGGGCAGCATGAAATCTTCCTGGAGGCTGCGTTTACGGATATGCCAACTGCATTGCATGGCCTTCGTTTGCGACTAGCCTTCCGACCCCGAGCTCGTGGAAGGATTATGAACAGACTCTTCTGTCCCACTGCATCGGGAAATATTGAAGGTTTTTGGTAGATGGAATATATTACCTTGCTTCTGCGTCGGCCACACGACACGCGACACGCAGTCGGTCACTTATCTGAAGTCATCATTTGCCGGACACTACGGTTATTAGGGGTTTGTTATTCCGTGTATACCGGAGACATGGACCGAAGGAACACAAGGCCGCGTGATTGGTCAATTCCATTGTCCTTTTCCTTGTACACTAAACGGGAAACCCTTTGGGCTACAGGACAGACGATAAGAAGTAGGCATACAACTCCAGGTGCTCGTGCGTCTGTCTCTACCACCTGTGGGGAGCCGACTCAGGGATTCATGTGCTGTCCAGCGATTCAAGAGAGAAAAATGAAATGGAGTTCTTTGCAAACGACACTTGGGTGAGGCACGGGTGTATTGGAGACCATATTGATATACCTATGGCTTCGGGGGAATGGGACAGAACCTCTCGACTAGTATGGGATGGGCCCGATGACCAAAAGGAGTCCTGGGGAAAAATCTGGGCAGTTTCAGAGAACCGATGTGACCAAATGTACATGTGAGGCTGTAGCAGACGCTTATTCATTATATAGATGGAGGGCCTGAATGTGCACGGTATAGGCACATGGGTAACGTTAAGCGTCCGTAGTCGCGCAGACTTGCGCAGCAGCTAAAGGAGGACGTGACTAAATAAATACGCCAGGTTTGTCCCAGTTTGGTCAGTGGCCACTGGCATACGCACACCGCCTCGTGCCTCGTGCATACTTTATATCTCTTTTCCTCTCCTCTATCATCCCCTCTGCTCTCATATAGACATGGCAACAGGTCCATCAGGTCTTGGAACGGAGATAGTCTCCGTCGTCAACAAACTACAGGATGTC
The DNA here is from genome assembly GCA_018524945.1 of Podaxis sp. C-F-92630. Classification (NCBI taxonomy): domain Eukaryota; kingdom Fungi; phylum Basidiomycota; class Agaricomycetes; order Agaricales; family Agaricaceae; genus Podaxis; species Podaxis sp. C-F-92630. The sequence goes on from JAEUWS010000737.1 coordinate 18,557, forward strand.
TTCGCTACTGTCGGCCAGTCAGGCTCATCGATAGACTTGCCACAAATCTGTGTACTTGGTAGTCAGAGTAGTGGAAAGAGTAGCGTGCTTGAGGTGAGTTCTTATCCTGTCTTGTCGTCGCATTTCCTCAGTATTATCTTGATAGAACATTGTTGGACGTGATTTTCTTCCTCGAGGAACGGGCATTGTGACGCGGCGACCGCTGGTGAGGGTTACGACTGCGCGTGGTGACAGTTCCACTCTGACGCTCTAGGCAGGTACTACAACTAATTAATCGTCCCCCTGGCTCGTCTGGCGGGCGTATGTTTCATTCTCGCTCCTGTTTTGATTCTAGTACTAAATGCCCTGTTTAGCCCAGATCAACGGCAAGGACAAGTCAAACGACAAGCAAGCCAACGCTGACGAATGGGGAGAGTTCTTGCATCTTCCGGGAGAGAAGTTCTTCGATTTCAATAAGATTCGAGAGGAAATCATTCGAGACACAGAAGCTAAGACCGGGAAGAACGCAGGCATCTCTCCGCAACCCATCAACCTTCGTATCTTCTCACCCAACGTCCTGACACTTACTTTGGTCGACCTTCCTGGTCTGACCAAAGTCCCTGTTGGAGACCAGCCAAGGGATATTGAGAAGCAGATCCGCGATATGTTACTCAAATACATCTCCAAGCCTGCGTGTATCATTCTCGCTGTCACAGCTGCCAATACTGATTTGGCTAATTCGGATGGTCTGAAACTGGCGCGTGAGGTGGATCCTGAAGGAACGAGGACGATCGGTGTTCTGACCAAAGTCGACTTGATGTACGTTTTTGTCGTTCAATGTTGTGAAAGGCTCAATTTCACATTTCTTTAGGGATAAAGGAACGGACGTAGTTGACATCCTTGCTGGTCGCATCATTCCTCTGCGTCTGGGATATGTTCCAGTTGTTAACCGCGGCCAACGAGACATCGAGACGAATAAGCCCATTTCGGTTGCCCTCGAATATGAGCGGGAGTTCTTTGAGAATCATCCTTCGTACAAGAGCAAGGCACAGTTCTGCGGAACACCGTTCCTGGCGCGTAAACTGAATATGGTTCGTGACCCGTCCCCCCAATGGCCCTTATGTTCATCTACTTGCAGATTCTTATGCATCACATCCGAGCGACCATCCCAGACATCAAAACCCGCATATCACAGCAGTTGGCCAAATACAACGCGGAGTTGCTGAGTCTCGGTGGACCGCAAGGCGATTCGTCGAGCAACGTCGTGCTTTCCGTCATTACTGAGTTCACCTCTGAGTTCCGCAACACGATTGACGGTAACACCAATGACCTGTCCTTGAATGAATTATCAGGGGGCGCTCGCATCAGTTTCGTTTTCCACGAGCTTTTCAACAATGGCATCAGGAACATTGATCCCTTTGATCAAGCAAAAGATGGCGATATTCGGACAATGTTATATAACTCATCGGTGAGTGTGGGTCTCCTTATTTACCGGGCTTTCAGGCTCATGGCGCGAACAGGGTTCGACTCCCGCACTATTCGTAGGTACGGGAGCATTCGAAGCGATCGTGAAGCAGCAGATCAAGCGATTGGAGGAACCCAGTCTGAAGTGTTGCCAACTCATATACGACGAGCTTATTCGTATCCTGGGTCAATTACTGGGCAAGATTGTGAGTGATGGTTTTACCTTGACTAGGTAGTGTCTCACAGTGTTTGCCAATAGCAAGCTTTCCGACGGTATCCGGCTTTACGAGAGAGATTCAACTCAACTGTTGTGAACTTCTTCAAGAAGTCGATGACACCAACGACCAAGCTTGTGTCTGACCTCGTTGCGTAGGTGCTAAGGTTATACTTCGGGTTCCCGATTACTCATCTTGTTACAGTATGCAGGCATGCTACATCAACACTACCCACCCAGACTTCATTTCCGGACACAATGTAACTTACTAGTTTGGGTTACCTGGGCTTGTGCTCATGATGTATTTCTAGGCCACTGCGATTGTGACAGAACGCCTTAACGCCAACAAGCCACAACCGGGACCCAATGATCCCAAATCGCAACGCCTTCAAGTTAACAATAACAAAGATCTCGACGTTGATCCTAAGAAGGAGGAGCAGAGCTTCTTTGGCTCGTTCTTCTCAGCAGCAAAGAAGGGCGAGAAGCAACCTAGGAAGGCCGCTGCGATGGAAGCTCCACCGCCGACTATCCGGCCACAAACCTCATTGAGTGAGCGAGAAACGATGGAGACTGAGGTCATCAGTAAGCTTGGATGCCTTGATCAATTTCAACATGCATACTGATCGCGTATTAATAGAGCTGTTGATTCATTCGTACTTCAACATCGTGAAGCGCGAGATGATCGATATGGTCCCCAAGGCAATCTTTCTTACGCTTGTCAATCACTCGAAGGAAAATTTGCAACGCGAGCTCCTTCAGGAGTTGTACAAACCTGACGTCCTTGACGAGTTGTTGAAGGAGAGCGAGTATGTTGTTAGCCGTAGGAAAGAGGTCGTAAGCATGGTGCAGGCGCTCAACAAGGCAGAAGAGTATGTCACCATTTGACTCATGATACCTCATAGCTTTGACTAATATGATCATCCCTAGGATTGTCGCAGGTGTATAGATCTGTTCACTTGTGTAATTCGGCGCTGCGAGGTCATCACCGTCGTCTCAAGCTAAATGTGGTGATCATTAGATCGCAGGCTCCTGTTGTTTTCCTCTATGTGGTTTATCATTCTTCATGTCCAGTATTTTAATACCCACTACTTCTTACTACATTTGTTAACATCCACTAGTCACTGCGCATTATGTTGTTGGTCCCTAAGGTTTTCTTTCAGATTTCGATAAGTGACGGCAGCGGCCGTTTGTGATATCCATCGGGAAGTTTCTCGAATGCATGGCATAGGTGTTAGGTTGCTATTTATGTGGAGGATAAGCGACGGTTGTGATTTTTCTCGATCATGCGAGCGCGAGGCTGCTTTCGGTTCTCGGATGTGCGTCCGCGGTCGTTACTGCTACAGCTGGTCCCCTGAGACAGGTCAGGATCCGGAGCGCAGTCACAAACATCACCCCTTCCACAGCCTCGCCAATGCACTCCGATCATAGCAGTCGATTTGGCGTCAAGATAACGCCCTGAAGGCGCTTTGTTATCATGATATTGATGTTCTGGGAATGATCGTCCGCCAGAATAGCATGTTCTAAATTATCAGATGAAGATTTCCTGGGCGGCTTTTGCTGCAAGCAGAAAGTTTCTCCATTGTACTTACCCAAAAAGGAAAATCACTGATAGCAAAGGCAACTGCGCAGGTTCCATGTGACGTGATGAATCATCTTGGTGATGCGATTAGATAGGCTATGCCACCAAACGCATAGCCAGCCACAGCCCGGGAAGCTTCATTCAGAGTTTGACTTGCCAGGTGAAGAGCTTTCAATTTTCTAGCGCAGTTGAAGCATAGAAAATTCTCGCTGCGGAGAACGAAACCCGTGAGAAAAAGAAGCAGCTCCTTTGTAAGAGTTTCGGGCATGATGTAAGGATATGGTGGTTGCGCCCACTGTCAGACCCCAACCGGTATGTTCCGATCCGGGGAATGTATTAATACCGCTCGTTCTATGGAGAGACAACGTGGATACCAGGTGTTTTGTGTAATGGAAGTCTGATTGTACAGCTGGAGTTTGAGTGAAAAGATGTAAGGATGGGAGCGGGATGTAGTATTTTAACGCGGGAGGTTGGAGGGGAGGGGGATGTCCTTTAGGGTAGGTTGTATAGTTGTCAAGATAATGATAATGGTCGTCAGGGTGAATCAAGCTACGTGGCAATCGCTCAATGCATTGTTCCTTCTTTGCTCTCTTCAAGAACAAACCCTCATGGCAGCTTCATATGTGCGTCTGGTTGGTGTTTGGCGGTGAGAGAAGTAAGGATACGGTGAAGAGGAGAGGAATAATAACCGCGGGAGGTGGGCAGGCGGCTAGGATTATCCTTAGGAGGAGGAACAAAAGCAGGGAGCGTTACGTAAGACAAGACTGAGTCAGTAGTCGGAGTCTGAATTCTCAAAGGTATATAAGGACGCTCGTTCGCGGTTCAAATTCGCTCTTTCCCCTCTACCTCTACTTTCCCACGCTATCGTAAAAAATTTGCCGATGTCTTTCGCCTTGCCCGCTCGTCAAGTTACCTTCTCTCGTCCCAACGCGTCCCAGCAGCAGCCGTATCAGCCTCCTCAGCAGTCCCAGTATCAGCCCCCTCAGTCTCATGGCTTGGCTCTCCCCTCTGGCAACCCTTACAATGCGTCTCAGCCGTCGAGCAATGGCATAGCTCTTCCTGGACCCTCACCTCTGTCAAATTCCTATGTTCCGCCTCAACAGCCTCAGCAGGTTCAGGCCCCTGCCACCAAACCATCCCCTCCTCAGCAGGCTGGCCCCGTCACTGCCGCTGCTGCAGGTCCTTCCACGTCGTCCGCACCTACACCCACGCCGTCGACACCGGCGCCTTTGACTCTGGAGCAGCAACATATCACCGCCGTTGAGGGCATTGTACCGACACTGCAGAACATCGTTGCTACTGTCAACTTGGACTGCCGACTCGACCTCAAGACCATTGCCTTGCATGCCAGGAACGCCGAGTACAATCCTAAGGTTGGTACATGACTTAATCTCTCATGTTACTGGCAAAATCGAACTGCTCGATATTTGCATGATCTAGCGCTTCGCGGCTGTCATTATGCGTATTCGAGATCCGAAGACTACCGCCCTCATCTTTGCATCGGGCAAGATGGTCGTGACGGGCGCGAAGTCGGAGGACGATTCGCGTCTGGCGTCGCGTAAATATGCGCGTATCGTGCAGAAATTGGGCTTCGATGCCAAATTCTCTGAGTTTAAAATTCAAAACATTGTGGGCAGCTGTGATGTCAAGTTCCCCATCCGCCTGGAGGGTCTTGCATACAGCCACGGCCAGTTCAGTAGCTATGAACCGGAGGTACGTGTTGCGCGTTATTTTGCCTTTCTTTTTGTTGACGCATTACTACAGCTGTTCCCTGGTCTGATCTATCGTATGATCAAGCCCAAGGTCGTGCTGCTCATATTCGTGTCGGGCAAGATTGTCTTGACTGGTGCAAAGGTGAATATCTTTTCTATCTTCTTTTCTATCGTTTGGAGGGTTCTCGCCTCCATTCACATGGCGGCGCACCACCGCTACTTGGCTTGGTCAAAGTTGTCTTGATCAGCTGCTGACCTTGTTCTCCGTGGCCATTAGGTCCGAGAGGAGATCTACACCGCCTTCAACACCATCTATACGGTGTTGTGTGAGTTCCGCAAACCTTAGTTCCTTGCGCAACATCTTTCCTTCCTCCTCTCGTCACGCCCCTCGTTGATTCCGGCCTCGTTCATGGTCCGCATTTTCTTGTCGGGTTATCGTTTCTTTCTTCGAGCGGTACCATGCATCGGGGCCAAGGATAGAGGTGTCAAAAGGTTACGACGCGTCCTTGGGTTGCGCGATGATTGTAGTGCACGTCGCGCTGTTGGTTTTGGCGGACCGTAGCCGCGGTTTTTATGTCTGTTTCCAGCACGTCATATCCCCTTACGCAATCATGGACATCTCATTGCCACGCATACACATACACATATACATCTATATTACTCTTAAATACACATTGCAATGTACAATCATAGTTTTTTTACAGTGGTGCGAATACAAGTGTGTTGAATATTCCGGACCTTGAATAGTTTGCTCTACACACCGCCCGCGGGCTGGAGTCCGTAATCCTTCTCTTCCAATTTTGTCCCTCCCATCCAGAGTTCAGACGCTGTCTCCCATGTATATTTTCGTGGCCGCTCAATTGCTGCAGAGTCTCGCTAATCCATTGCTTGGTGTACTGAACGATGCGTAAAGGGACATGTGCGAGACTGTCGCGCCGGAGCCCAGTGGCATTCCTGCTGGAATCCCTATGGACATGGTGTGTGGGCCTTAACCATATGCCTAGAGTCACTTGAGGGGGAGGTTCATTAACGCTCGTTCATGTAGATTTGCAACACATCACTTCGGACGTGACGTCACCTTGTTCCAATCTATGACGCACTCTTCATAAACCAGTAATGAGTGAATTATGGCTGGCGTTGGGATGTCCGGGCATATGTTGGCTATTTTATTATTGAGGGCTGCAATCATGGCCAGAAGTGTGTTCGAATCGAGGTTTGCCTCATTCAGGACTTCGGCGGAACGATTTCGAGAAGGAATCTGCGGCTAAACTACGAAGGACGTTCGAAGAGACACGACTGACGCGTCTAGGAACACATCCTGTTAGCAAGGTAATAAGGCTCAAGGTGGACCTTTCCAGAGTTGAACTCATGTATTCAGCACTTGGAAGCAAGACACTTGGTTACTGGGGAGTTGTCTCGTGCTTCACCGAATCATGGTCGTTCTCGACAGATAAGGAGCAGGAGCTCAGAGAGACATTTACAGGTTCAATTCGTATTTGTGTGCAAGGGCTACTTTGTATACTGCCGCTTCTGACATACGCTTTTTCTCTTGTTCACGATATACGGGTGGCTTATATCTTCAAAACGGCAGAGAAAGCTCAAGAACGACGTTGAGCGGCATTTCAAGCGTATTGTTGATGTTGTTGTGCCTCCGTCGCTTTTCACCCACTAGGGCGTGGATACAGGTGCAAGGATTTCGACGAAGACGAATAGAATCCAAATTGCGCAGTGATGGAGAGATCGCACAAAGAAGTTTCAGGGACTACGTGGGTGACATCAATATCGTCTCTAGGCCATCTTTCGATGACTTCAGAGCAGTCAAGTAGCCAGATTGAAGTCGGACTTTGTGTTTCGCAGAACGGTAGCACACTGATGATGTGATCGCGAACGCTTGATCTCGGGATGTATCAATCAGATCAGAGTATATGAGTGAGCCCGTAGATGGAGAGTAAAAGATAGTGGTAGCTGTTAGTCTGATATAGAGTAAACAATGCATCCATTCCTGTTGAACAAAACGGGGGTGCTATGTGACGAAAGCCGTACAATCTCGGAGATAAAATACAGATTAACAAATAACAGGCATTGTACATGAATAGTCATGAAGTCCAAGAGTCCATTCAAGAGTCCATGTTAATCAAAATTCCGAGCAAAGTCCGTGGTAAGTAGCTCGTTGATTACCTGAGGAGATCATGAGATGAGCGAACCAAACCCAAAGTCCCAAGGAAACACTCCACTCACAAGCCACAGGTCGAAGCAGAAACTTGCTTAGAATCAACATTAACCCTCCCGAGAGCAACGGCTTGGTTGTTGGTGAGTTCGTTCATCGCAGCCAATGCGATGTTGAAACCGTTAGGCGCAACGTCAATAGCCAGGACGTTGATGCTCTTCTTGGCGCCTTGGCCATTGGTATATGTCAATTGCCAGCAGCTACCGCAAGCGGTCGAGTTCCATCCGGTGACAGCTGGTGCACCACCGATGTGGGGGAATTTGGGGAGGGAGCCAAAGGTTGAGAAGCCGCGGGTGATCAGACCGTTCTTGCCATCGGAGCAGGCAACCTTTGTGAGTGAGGTGGATCCAGTGTCGTAGGTAGGGTCGTAGCTGACTGTGATGGCGGAAACGAGGGCGGGAAGAGCAGCGAGGGCGACGAAGAACTTCATGGTTGGGTTTGATGAGTGCGGTGGAAGAGATAGAAGTGGTAAAAGTGGTGGGTGCTGCTAGTGCGTCTGCGAATTGTGCCTCGACTTGATGGTCTTATTGCTAGAATATGGGAGGTTTTTATAGGAAGAGGCTAGGTTGGATCCCGGTAAATTCGACTCGGAGGAATTTGCGGAATGAAACCACAATTAGAACGCGGAAGACACTAACACGGTGACTATTCACCGTCAAACTCTCGTAGTATGCATCTCGAGTGTGTCAGCTGGTCAAGAAGCGAAGTGAAGTGAGGGAATGTCCCTTGTTGAGTATGATGGTATGTTCCCGACATAGGCTTCTGAGAACCCAAATTACGGTTGTCGGTGAGAATTCTGTGGTCAGCTGTAGATTGGTGTTCTGGGAAGGAAGGCTTAGCACGAGGTTCTGCCTGGTTCTGCTTGCTTCTGTGAAGTTCCGGCCCAATTTGATAATCGTCGGGATGGCCATGCACGATGGTTGTGACCCTGGCTGGTATGTGGTGAGATTTACTCCGAGTGCAGCGTTCTACAACGGGCAGGGGTGGCCTGCCGATGGCTGAATTGCTGAGTGGAATATCGGAAATTGCGGATTTCTGTCTTTCCGTGGCCGCGTGCGCCGTGCGGCATGGACCAAGTTGTCGTAAGACGACGGGCAGTTCAACCCTTTCCTACCCTTTCTTGACCTCGGTAGAACTTTGCGTTGCGCTAGAAACATGCCGATTCAGATTAAGGGGAGCTCTGGCGTTCTGGCCTTCATGGCTAGAGTATATTTGACCAGTGAGGCTAGAGCCCACGCTTGGATCTAATGATCCCGCTTGTGATACGTCAATGCAAAAGAGAGTCTGTATTGTTGTTAAAACGTCCTGTGCACGTGTTCGATCGTATTTCCGGGAGCTTCGTGATCCGTTTGCAACGCGTGAAGTGGGTTATTCTCATAGCAGCACAGGAATTGGAGGTAAAAGTTTGAATGTGAGGCATAAGAGGGCATAAGTGCATAAGTGGCGTGCCTGCTTCGGGACATTGATGGACTTGTGTCTGCGGACGGATAGGCTCGTGACGTCACTTTACCTTCAGTCCTCCACCAACCTCCACCAACCCCACCGTTTATGACAATCTATATAGTGGCTGATACCTTACGATCTTGCTTCGCCCATGCTAGTTCTGCTGTCCTGGATAGAGAAATCTGATGATAGCTGGTATGTGATCAAGTCCTTGTCTTCTTGTTGTGTTCGCTGACTGATACTTACGCTTCTATGCCCGTCAGCAATCAAACGTGGAGCCGGCGACGCTGATCTTTCCTCCCCTCAACGTTCTCCAAAAGCGACGAGAATTTCGACACCCGAAAACAACCATACTGGGGCCACACTAGCCGAGACCAGCGACGATTCTGTGACGAAGGTATATGTTCCTGAAATGCGAGTTCAATGCCACACACTTACATGCGTAACAGATCACTAGCCCATTGTTGGCATCAACTTTTTCCAAGAAGGCACTTCCTCTCCATGTTAACATCACCCATACACCACCGAAAATAGCAGAGGACGATGAACCTGCCGTGCCAGATGACCCAGGACATATTGGCACGATGACACTCGTCCCATACACACACTCAACCGGAGATTGTGGCTGGGAGGGGAAAAAGAAAGTTACAGTCGAATTGCTGGATGTTGAGAAGGGAGAAGAGAGGGTTCAAGTAGAGGCTGTTCTCTCGTGAGTCTCCTAGTAGTTCCTCGCATAATATTTTTTAATGAAATATCGCCAAGGATCAATGCCACTGTCGTTGGTAGCAGGGGAACAATCGCGCAAGGTGTAGCAATTCCAAGCGAGGCTGATGGTGGTGTAGAAGGCTATGAGAGCGACAACGACGAACCGACATGATAGCATAGGGGGATTCCTTGTTCTCTTCCTTCGAATGGAATTTTTTTTTAAAAAAAAATCCCGTTTATAGTCTTTAGGTGGTACAATTTATCGTGTTGAGCATTATGCGAAGCGACGTTGAGGTTTGCGGATCGCGTGCCAGAGCGGCTCGACATTTTTTGGAGGTCAGTCAAAAGGCCATTCTTCCGATTGCTGGGGGTATGGGCGTGTTAATCATGAGCAGTAGGGGTGGATTCACATGCATTACAGGGCAAATAGCAATGTAATACAAGCCAACAAGGAAGGCGACCGAGAAACTGATTGGTGGTCTCAGTTGCACATCACCCTCATCAGCTGACCTTTAAGGTAGTGTGTTCTCTTGTTTTTTAACCGCGGCGATCACGCTGATTTTCCCTGGTTCAGTTCAACGACTGCCAAGTGGCTTATACCTCCGGATATGATCACTTCTTCCGGCACATAATGCCATTTCTCGGGGGCCGTTTGCTCATCCTCATCGCGTGTGTACGGTCTCACGCCCTCCATGCTAGATTGAAGACAAGACTATAAATGTCCAACTCGTTCACCGCCATACGGCCATCTGCTTTCGTCCTCCCCAGACATATTTGTGATCGGTAAGCTCATTCCCTAACCCCTCCATAAAGCGTTCCTATATAAGAACCAACAGGGGGAGCAGGGTCATACCAAAACATGCAACTCAAGACATTTGTGCTGTTGGGGATCCTCACCTCGAGTCAAGCCCAATTTACTTTGCGTGAGTCCTATCCTACCTTTGCTGTGGTTATTTGTCAAATATCCTCGCATACAGGAACCTGGGATGATGCATATAAATTGGCAAACGCGGCTGTGGCGCAGATGACATTGAGCGAGAAGTTGGGAATCGTCAAAGGCACGGGTCAACTCAACCCCAACCGTACGTTCTTTGTATCACCCCGTCACCCCACCATCCTACCATCCCATCATTCATCGCCTTGACACCCAACGCAATCCTGACTTCACTTCCACACGTCCAGGCCGATGTGTGGGCGACACAACCCCCGTAGATCGCCTTGGAATCCCTTCATTCTGCCTCAATGATGGACCCGCAGGAATGCGCCTCACGAAGAACGTAACCGGGTTTCCGGCAGCTATCGACGCGGCGTCGACGTTCAGTCGGAGGTTGATGCGCGAGAGGGGGAAAGCGATGGCGGAGGAGTTTAGAGGAAAGGGCGTTCAGTGAGTACTTCTGCTGGAACTTTGATGTACCTGGAACTTGTATGTTGAGTGGGGTAACAGTGTTCTGTTAGGTCCAGCCTTGGATATCGTGAGTCTTTGCTGGTTAAATGATAGCGTGTGTGGTCTGACAAGTTTGGAAGATGCGGAATCCAAAGGGAGGGCGCGGTTGGGAGAGGTAAGCTGAACTCAATTAACTTATTATAGTTGTTGACCTGACACCATGAAATACAATCAGTTTTGGTCCTGATCCATATCTAAATGGAGAAGGCGCCTTCGAGACTGTTACAGGCATCCAAGGTGTTGGCGTCCAAGCTTGTACAAAACACTTCCTCGCGAATAATCAGGAACACTGGAGATATGGACTCTCGGCGAATCTGGACGATAGGACAATGCATGAAGTATATTTTTATCCTTTCTTAAGGAGTATCGAGGTGCGTTTCTTTAAGTTCAGTTCAGGACAGAGCACGACAAATGCGGTTTGCTCGGGTTCTAGGCTGGCGTGGCGTCTATTATGTGCGCGTATAACCGGTTTAATGATACTTCGTCATGTCACAATGCAGGGTTACTAGGCCCGAATGGGTTGTTGCAGAAGAATGGGTTTAAAGGTAAACCACTTACGATCACTACCGCATATATGCAAGTCGTTCATTCCGATTTGGGTTTGCAGGCTATGTTGTCAGTGACTGGGGCGCAACTCACGACTCGGCTGCGGACAATGCGAATGCAGGGCTGGATATGGAACAACCAGGAGACTATATTGTCATTGGTGAGCACTAGTATTCCAGGCGCTTTTAAATGATACTTATTGGACTTTGGGTAGGCGGTGGTACCTTTGCAGGTCTTCTAGGTATTGGGGTTCTCGGTGGTCTGGAGGGAGCAGTAAATGGGGGTGATGTCAGCATGGATGTACGCAAAGATGTCTCTGTTGCGGTTCCGAACAAGCGCTGATCAATGGGAATAGAGGCTCAACCAGATGGTTTCGCGTATTCTTGCGCCGTGGTACCGTCTAGGACAAGACTCTGTGCGTTCAACACCGAATCTTTCCCTCTCCGGAACTTGCTTGACCCCCAGCCTCAGGGATATCCTCCTGTAAACTTCGACGCCCAAAAGCCGGACGGTTCAGGCTCACGCAACCTTCGCGTTAATGTTCGCACAGCAGAACATACTGCACTTGTACGCGAAATCGGTTCGGCTTCCGCAGTACTACTCAAGAACAACAGAACGACAACGAATGGGTCTCCTGCTGGAAGTACTGTTCGCGGGTTACCCTTGGACAAGTCGAGGATCAAGACTATCGCAATTGTTGGGCAGGATGCAAAGATGCCCAATAAGAATTGCGGGGACCTGAATGAATGTAATGATGGGACCATGTCTGTTGGGTGAGCGTTAGCGTCTCTGAGCGGATTCCCACAGGGGGCGCTGATCAAGGTTTGGCGTAGATGGGGTTCCGGATCGAATTCGTTGGAGTTCATCGTACCTCCGATCGATGCTATTACTTCGTTCGTAGGGTCTTCGGCAACTATCACGACGTCATTATCGAATGATTTGGATGCCGGGGCTAATGCTGCGAGAAATAAGGATGTTTGTCTTGTTTTTGCGAATACGTAAGGCTCTTTCTCTTCATCCTGGGCTATTATTTCTGAATGCTGACCATTCATGCGCTTAATAGGATGAGTGGCGAACTTGGCTTCTATGACATAGTTGTTGGCAACCAAGGAGATAGGAATGATCTCGCTTTGTGGTTCAAGGGTGGTAGCTTGGTGAGCCACTATGCCGAGTATCCTTCTGTTCGTCTCTGATGACCAAGTCGTAGATTGAACGTGTTGCAAGTGTCTGCAACAATACGATTGCTATCATACATTCCGTCGGTCCAGTCAGCTTCAGCTGGAGCAATCATCCGAATATTACTGGTATCATATATGCGGGAGCCCCAGGAGAACAAACTGGGCCCTCGTTGGTTGATGTGTTATATGGGATGTATAACCCAAGTGGAAGGTTGCCCTTTAGCATTGCCGATGTAAGCCCGGCCCTATGCAATTTGAAAAGTATTCGACTAACAGAGTGGTTAGAAAGAGAGCGACTATGGCACAAGCATTGTCTACACCAGCGATGGATTTCCTGATGTACGTACCTCGGTCACCAAAACTACGCTATTCTAACCAACCCCCTAGATTAATTACACAGAGAAATTGTTGCTCGACTACCGTTACATGGACGCCAACAACATCATGCCACGCTTCGAGTTTGGCTTTGGCCTGTCCTATACAACTTTCGGATACTCTGGTCTTTCCGTCACGGACTCCGGGACTTCCAAAATCATCTCGTTTACTGTGACCAATACGGGAGCGTTCGCAGGCACAGAGAAGCCCCAGCTATACCTTGGATACCCTGCCGGAGCTGGTGAACCTCCGAAAGTTTTGAGAGGGTTTGAAGAGGTTGAGCTAGCAGTTGGAGCTAGTTCGACTGTGAAGATGACTTTGAGTCAGAGGGACTTTAGGTAAGGGGTTAATTGTGTTTCAGGAGGTAGCCGTTGCTGACTCGTCCTTTACTTAGCATTTGGGATACTCCAAGCCAGGCTTACTTGCGACCTGCTGGCACGTTCATGGTCTATGTGGGAGCGTCGATTAGGGACATCCGGTTGACGGGAACGTTTTGAATGTGTACGAGGAAGTTTCTATTAAATATTTATCTTGGACTTTGGATTACATTGACAGAGGGTTGCTGATTGATTCGCTTGCGTCTTCCGACCTAGTCCACGGACAACCCGAGATATGAAACGCTGGTGTAGGTTATGGGCTCTGGCTATTGCAACTAACTTTAGCTTGAATAATTGTACTCGATCCAGAGTACTTGTCCGGGTGGGAGGCGGACCTGAAACAAGCCAATTAAAGGTGTATGAAAGTCCGTCCATCACTTACGGAACGGAAGGAACACAATGGAAGGATCAACTCCGTACCTAACTTGGCCAGAAAGCCGTACTTTTCCTCGGTGAGAGATAGTCTGCCACAGCGTCAGTGTAAACGACAACATATTTGAGTGCAGCCTCAGCATGAGTCGCTTGAGGCGTTCCCGTTTTCGTCGAACAAGATACTTGTAGTGGTCTAGAACCCGAAGTCGGCGAATGGCCCAGACCTCGGCCTCAACTAATGCTAAATTATATGAAAACGCCACCGCAGAGCTTGCCACTAATTCGAGACTTCTGGGAGGACGCGAGCGAGATGTCCGAACTAACCGTCGTCGCTATCCCGTCCCGTACCAGGGGATGATCGTGTGAGTTTTGCTGATCCTTGGATCTCACGAGGTTGTTTGTTCCTTCACCATTGCCTTTGTATGAGCTTATCGCGTAAGATGTCATCCTGAGTCGCGTAATGTTCCAAGGAATCCTTGGCGACCTTGATGAACAATCTCCAGTACTTACCCGGAACCTAAGTCAAGGACTCATCGTGTTGGGCACATGTCGAGGGGCGAGGAAGCTGCAAGATGATTGGCTGGTGAGTGCCTATATCATTCGGTAGTATCATTGTTGTATTTATAAAGACCGGAGTATGAAGCATTTATAGCTTTGTGTGCGTGGTTTGTTGAAGGGAATTGACTGGAATAGAGAACCGTCGCACGTTTGGCAGTTGTGGCGCTTACACGAGCGTTTATCCTTCAGGAACACCATGATCATTTCCTTTTCCTTCCTCTTTAGGCACAATCCAAATCCACCACTCAGTGGCCGGGAAGCATTGAATGACGACACGGTCCGTCACCTGCCAGAACGGTGGGCGGTGGAAATGAATCCCTGCTCTCGTTCCTTGTTGAACACCCCTCCCAACTCTAGTTCCCGTCGCTGAACCTGCTTGTTCGACTTTCCAACAACCGGTCTGATTGATTGGATATTATCTGGAACATCCAGCTGTTCTCGTTCTCGGGAGATTCCTGGGAGAATCCGGCTCGAAGTAGTGGAAGTTTTGGTCTGCTTTTTTTCCTGGTGCCGCAAGGGACACGCGTTCGTTCTACGTTTGGACTTGATATAGCGGAATAGACTGATTCTCTTGCCATCGGACTGCGCCACATCCTTTTCATTGTTCTCGCTCCCTACCTTCGTTACCCCCGACCTGCAGCATGCCAACCTTAACAACAACCGTCGACGACACCTCACCAATTTTCCAGTGGTCACCTTTGTCAAGTTGGAGTCCAGCGACTTCAAATCAGGACGCGTTCACCAGTTCGTGAGTTATTGTACCTATTAGCTTGGCTGTTTCCGAAAATGATTTACTGCTTTATGTTGCATGTAGATACTACCAAAGCACAGCGACGTGGACCAACACTGACAAGGCGAGCGTGTCATTCACGTTCTTCGGCAACAGCATCAGAATTTACGGCGGTAAACGCACCAACCATGGGCTTTTCCAGGTTCAAATCGATGATACATTGTTCGACGAGCAGACTGGACTTGCATCTGGCCCGGAAGAGTTCCAGTGGATGATGTTTAGTGCAAATGCTTCGAATGGGCTGGATAATGATCACCATGTTGTGACGGTGACGAATCATGGTGCAACGTTTCTTGATATTGATTTCGTGCGTTACATCTCTACTTGACTTTTTCAAAGGTCCTGATTGTGAGCAGGTTACGTGGGAGACGGATTATGGGGAACCACAGGAGGAAATTGTCGTTAGGACTGCGCAAGACACAAGTGAAGCAATCCAATACTCTTCTCCGGATGATTGGAACACGGCTCCGGATAGTGTGGGCACGTATTCTGGTGGGACGGGACAGTAAGCTTGTCTATTTCATCTGCGTACCTGGATGTAATCTCGGAGACACTGCCCAGTATATCAACAAAAGCTGGGTCGTACATGCAGTATTCTTTCGCCGGAAGCATAATAGCGATCTACGGTCCCGTGGATCCCAATGGCGCACCATACGCCGTGCAATTTGACAGCGAAACACCACAAAAATTTTCTGTCCTTCCTTCAAGATACGTACCTCAGTCATTACTCTATTATAGAGGAGGCATTGGGAAAGGAATGCATACAGTCAGAGTGACGCACGAAGGAGACGATGGAAAGGTATTGGCGATTGATTATATCAATGTGTTCACGTCACCGTCTCTCGACTCAGCGTACGTTGTCTCGATTATAACTTTGGCCGAGGATTTAACTGACATTGCGAGTAGGACAAACAACCGATTACCGCCAACCACAATAGCGGCGATCACAGTGGGAACGGCTACCTTCCTCATCCTGTTTCTCATCACTATGTTTTATTGCGTTCGTCGTAATCCGGGGCGGGACCAAACTCAGTCGAGACTAACCAAGTTCTTCAGCTTCAGCTGGTGGAAGTATGGTGATAGTGATACCCTCGAGGGCGCGAAGCGTGTGACAAAGAGGAAGCAAATGGGAAAAGAGCGTTTCGAGCTGGATGGTGGTGGTCAATATGCGGTTGTGGGGATGTCGGATCGGGATACAGAATATCTTATTCCGGATTATGGACCTCCTGGAGTGGACGGATGTAGTACTGGTCGAACGGCTAAGAAAAAAGTTGCTGGTGGTCGGGATGAAAGGGAAGAGGGGCTCCTGACAGGGCGGCCAAGCGTGCATTTTAGCACGTTTTCGGATGCCTCAAGGACACTGTCGCAATCCACTGGCACTAATGGACGGCACTCAAAGCAGCAAGCGTCATTATCAGGGCTTTCTGTGTTAAATCAGCCTCTTATGAGACCTGGAAGTGCGACGGACTTAGGGATGGATGGCGCTGGTAGTAGCGGAACCACTCAGAGGCAGAGTCAGCTATCACCACCTCCGGACCCTTCGTTGGCTCCCCAGACGGCTTCTTCGACGACACCGGCCCCTTCTACCATCACCACTGTGAGTAATTCATGTTGCCTGTTGGCTGAAGCTCACTTCTATTCCCATCTTCACAGCTTTCCGCATTGTCGCAGGCAAGATCACCGAGTACAAGCCCCGCTCTTAGTATAAATCACAACCGAAGTAACTCGAAACCGGGTCCTACCTCAATCCAACCGTTCCTGGCAGATGTCCAACCAGCAGTTCTCCCGTACCATCCTCAATCAGCATCGGAATCGATCTCGCAAACACTCCCAGTACAATCACAACTCCAAGTGGACTTGCGAAGAAAGCAGACAATACCACTTCCATTACCACCAGGAGCTGCGCGACCTGTACTACACACAGGGTTGAGTTCGAGCGAGCTGGGACAGCTCATTTCTACGACTAGTGCTTCGACTGTTGGTGGCAGTGGTAGCAGTAGTAGCATTGTTGGTGCAGGGGCGATAGGGGGCGGTGGAAGCGGAGGAAAGAGCACCAGTGGAGTTGTAGGACCGCGAGTAAGGAGTCTGAAGGGTTCAAGGACAAGTCTAGGCAAGCTTGACGTTGTGCCACCCGATTATCATCGGTAGTCGCAGGAGGATGGAGAGCCGGGACAGTGATTATTGGATATTTTCCTTGGTGCTTCGTGTTTGTATTGTGTATACCACTGATTTCTTTCACTCGTGGAGCATTTAGTGTGATCGTACTTTGGGCTTTTGTTTGTCACTTATTTTCCGTTAGCTTTTATATCAACTTTGGGTAGACAGTATCATGACAAGTGCCTCGTGGTAGCGAGTGACCTAGTCGGCGTGTGAAGTTGTGGCCCCAGGTGCTACAGTGAGTTGCGATAGACTGGTTACCTTAGTGCCTATGTACATAATAGTCAGACTCGGCGTTCAACTTCAGCGTTGCACTTACTCAAGCCAATTTGAGAGGCTGGAGCGACCTTGCACTCATTGCCTTAAAAGGGCAGCCCGAACCACTGGCCCAACCGTAATCTTATCTTCTTCCCATTAGGGCCAAGTATTACAACTATAATGGTAGCCAACATCGACTATTCCATTTATCTGGTAACGGGAAGGGGACTACTTCCTCCAGGCAAAGTGGCTCCAATCCTATTTGCAGATTACAGCAGTAACTGAAGATTAATCGGCTCCAGGATTATCTTGAATCATTGGAAGAGGTAAGTAATAGAAGACATAATCCTGAACTTGTCCAAGGCCTTATTCAAAGAATTGACACACAGGCACTACAAGGAGGCGTTACTGTCGTGCAAATCCGCGAAAAAGATACAGACACCGAAGAGGTGCGACTAGCCGTCCTCCATGGCCACTCATGAACGTTCCTCACAGGTAACGTATTATCCAGTTCATTCAGGTTGCAAGGGCCTCCAAGGCCATTTGCGACAAATACAACGTTCCGATTCTCGTCAACGATAGAGTCGATGTCGCCCTTGCGATCAACGCTCACGGTGTACATCTCGGACAAACGGACATGTCGGTCGCTCAAGCACGAGCTCTGCTACCAAAAGACGCTATCATCGGCGTGAGCTGCAACAACCTCCAGCATGTCAAGAAGGCGGTAGAGGATGGTGTTGAATATATCGGCATCGGAGCTGTTTGGGGTACACAGACGAAGGTTCTGACAAATCCAATCATTGGTGTGAGGGGTGTGGGTGTGATGTTGAAAGCATTGGATGGTTCAAGCGTCAAAGCCGTGGCCATTGGTGCGTTCTCGTGTTCGGACTCTGAAGTGACATCGTCTCACATTTGCCCTAATGGTGATAGGCGGAATAAAGGCCGGTAACTTGTTGAGAACACTCTACGGAAGTGTTTCGTCTACGGGACACGCGCTCGATGGCGTCGCGGTTGTCTCTGAAATCGTGGCCTCGCAAAATCCGAAACGAGCGACGGAAAAGTTATCGCGTATATTCAAGGCTTTCAAATCCGAGTTCGCCCTGGCTCCCACACGGGGATGGACGTTTCCGTCGAGCTTGTATGGACAAGACTTAGCAGCGCCTACGACCGATGCAATCCTTGAAGGAGTGGGAAAGCTGATGGTTAAGGTCAGGGAAATCGGTCCCCTTGTACACCAGGTATGCATCCGCCTACGTGTTCTCCAGTGCGAAATGCTCAACATGGATCTATTGCATTAGATCACCAACAATGTCGTCGCCACCCAATCCGCTAACATCACCCTCGCGCTAGGAGCAAGCCCGATCATGGCGACTGGACCGGAAGAAATGGAAGACCTTGAGCGGATTACTGGCGCTCTACTCGTCAATATTGGGACATTGACTTCCGCGACAGTGGAGGGCATGCGCAGAGCAGGTGCGCTAATACTTCTTACCTTATAATGTTCCTTGCTCATTGGGTCACCCATGGGTAGGCTTCTATGCCAATACATTTAGGAAGCCAGTTGTTTTCGATCCGGTTGGTGTTGGCGCAAGCCAATTCAGGAAAGATTCTGTCAATGGTGGGGATCAGTTGCCCAGGTAAAACGAGGATATATCCTAATGAACCTACACTGGATACAGAACTATTGAATCTGTGTCAGGCAAGCGTGATCAAGGGAAACGCAGGAGAACTCGCTGCAATCGCTGGATCCCAAGAGGTTGAGTTCTGTCTTCGAGTTTTCTGGCGTTGTTAATCAAATGTTTGCTCCTTCAGGTTGAATCCAAAGGCGTCGATAGTGTAGGATCCGGTTTCAAGGATCCGATTTCCTTCGTCAAGCAGTTGGCCCGCAAAGAACGTATGCCTGTCCGCTTTTCCTCGTCGATCACCTGTCAACTAAATCGGAAACCTCCAGGAAGCATCATTGTGATGACCGGCCCAACAGATTACATTTCCGATGGAAAGGCTGTCATATCTCTAAAGAACGGGCACGAAGTCCTTGGGAAGATCACAGGCTCTGGGTGCATTGTCGGTAGTTCCGTCGCCTCTTATTGCGCTGCTGCCTCCGCCATAGCGTCGGCAGATGGGTCCCAATCGAACGCAGACGGCAGCCTGGTTAGCGGCGATATGTTTTTGGGTGCCATCGCTGGGTAAGGGACTCTTCTCCGATGACTTGAGTGGCATTAACTCACGCTGGGAACAGAGTCCTTGTGTTGACTGTAGCTGCAGAGCTCGCGGTTGAGAGGGAGTACGTGCGAGGCCCGGGAACGTTTCTGGGCGGGCTAATCGATGTCCTATGGAGTCTAACGCCGGAGGATGCAGTTAAGAGAGCGAAAATCACAGTGGAGAGTGCATAACGCAACCTGGCCGGGGTCATTGTGTACTTGACACGAGAGGCGCCCTGGTGCAATTGTATCGGATTCATACGATCAACTCGGGAGAAGGCGCTTAGGACCGGTGAGGGTCAGTCCTAAATTGAAGCGCTATTGGAAAAGAGGGGAGAAACAAGGAGAGCTTTTGAGATACCTTCATACTGGCTCTTGTATGCCTCACAGTGATAAGCATATGTTCGCCTGAACACTCCTACCTCGCATGGAAAGTCAACAGCACGGACCTGGAAACGGGTGACCTGTATCTCGTCGACCAGTGTGTATAACAAACTTAGTTGGCCTGCATGTTTGTCAACCAAGGTCA
>JAEUWS010000740.1:0-38525 GCA_018524945.1 Podaxis sp. C-F-92630
TATTCTTCAGATGGATTATATAAACCAACATGTAATAACTATTTTAAGCTAATTCGCTGATGCCGCAATGGTTTGGACCTCACTTTTACCTTATGTACCTTACATGCATCTCACAAGAGAACTGGCCGCTGGTCGCTTCCATCCACCCTATATGAATCACATCGATAACAACAATCTTCAGTCCAAGTCCCAAATCAAAACAGGTATCAGCGCAAGTACTACTACGCGGCCTTGCACCAGCCGTCACTGTTTCTAATGAAGTTAATGCTACCATCAGGCTGAGTCTGACCACCAGCATTATCGGCGTCTTCGGGGCCGTGGCAACGGGTAAACAACGCGCAGGTCAAGAGGGGGCTTCCATCCTGCGAGATGATTAGTAACGTTTACGACTGGTTTTGACCCAGGAAACGTACCTTCCCATTGACATCATGATAAGCTGAGACGCATCGGTTAGCTGCATGCTATATGGAGCACTCAATACTCACTATTGACGAAGTTGCAGCCCTCAACGCTGTTACACATCTCCTTGCAGTCTACACAAGAGGTAATAAGCGCCATGAGACTCATGGAGACATCAAGCCTCACCTTCGACTGTTTCGACTAAACCGAAGGTCATATAATCATCCGCCTGAACGGCAGCGGTGATGTTATGGAATGTCGGAGTGTATCCATCAGTAGGAGTTGGGGCCGGTGTAGTAGTTGGCTTAGTACTGGTAGGTTTCACGGTCGTCGTGGTGTGGTGGTGGGGAGGAGGGGGCTTGTGGGGTGGGTACTTAGGTGGGCAATGCAGAGCACCAGGGAAATACTTGAGCCAGTCGCAGATGTCCTGTGGAAAACTGAGTGAGTACACTGAACAAGAACTTGAAGAGTTTTGTCTTACACTGTTCAAGCAAGGAATACCAGGATACTTGCCCGGGTGAGGACCGTAGTACCAGCCGGGCTTGCTTCCAGGCTTCCACGGAGGGATGGGTGAACCGTAATGATTTTTCGACGTCAAGTCCTTGTTGATCTTGGCGAAGATGGTAGGCCCGAAGTCAAAATCGCGGGCGGCCGCGTTTGCGGCAGGTAGAATTGCAGCAACAGCAACGGCGACCAGTGCGAGGATGCGCATATCCGTAGAATGAATGTAAGAAGAGAGCTGCGGGGTGCAGTTGCCGGTGCAAGTCAGACGTGTTTTGTTTTATAGGACACCCAAAAGGCTCTCTATGAGAATTACGTCCAGGGTAATTCCACCCAAGGCCTCTTTCAAATGTTTCTTGGGCATGGTATGGATAGCAAGGTCGGCCAGGTCCCAACAATGCCGTTGGAAGACGCGTCTTCCATGTCTGATCATATCCGAGCGTACCATGGGCATTCGTTCCTAGTAGATGACAGCCATCAAATGTCCGGACACAGCGCGGCGGTAGATCTAGGCGCAGGGAGAATCCATGCAGATTCCTTGATGCCGCGCGTCTGAGAAAGCTGCCGCTGTTCTGGGTGATGCCATGAAGGGACATTGAGAGGACCTTCCATGTTCGCATTCTCGCGTCCAGTGGGCGTGATTCTCGAGGTTGTCGTAGTTTGTATGTGTGGGAACGCTTCTTTCGTGTTTCGTGTCTGTTCTTCGAACACGATTTGTCAGTAATGACAGTCAGGCACGAGGAACGAGCGCGCCAGCCATGGGAGCCACACCCATTGTTTTAGTATTTCAGTCAAGTGCTTGCTTCTCATTATAAGTGCAGATGTTGTTTCAGCGTTCAAGTCTTTCACCGAGAAGACACGTAAATGGGACGCGTCGAAACGTCGGTGGCGCTGATTTGAGAGTGGATTGGGAACAAAGGTAATGAAAAAAGAGAGATCATTAGATCATTGATCGAATTCTCGAACCCGATCAGAAGTCGGACTTGAGTCGGATTGACAGACCCTGACAAGACAAGACGAACGCAAACCGAACGCGAATTGTCGGCATCTTTTTCCGTCAATCATGACATACGCCTTTGTTGTACTGGATTGAAGTTGATGGTCATCGTGCCCCAACGAACAGCTCCTTCCGCTTCAGATGCCTTTTATCGCCGTCGTGAGATCACGAAAGTTAAACATACGGTGGCCCACGGCAGCATCAGCTGAGAATCCAGGGATCATTCGAGATCCCCCCCTCCCCGGTGAGGAACCATACCTCAGTTGGTTTTCCTCCAAGAGAGATTGCGGGGCTCTGTTGGGAGACACGAAGAACAACCGCCTACTCTGAGGGGACTTCGCCGACTTTATAAACCACTTCCACGTATATAACCGTCGGACGAAACATAAGGGACATTCAAGGCCACCTTGCCCCTAAATTCCAGGTTCGAAAAGTGGAGGATCCTGAAAGGATCCAGCATTTTCTTGTGTTTTCCGGATCGGCCTCTGCCGGAATCTACACAAGGTATTCATTGCCGGATGTGATTACTACAGGTAACAAGTTTAGACCACCGTCACAAGTCACTCGCCCTCTGACCCTAGCTCTCGGGATAACGCTCTGCTCAGTAAACCGTCTCCATGCACCGAGTCATTTCTAGGTGAGATTGTTTTAGATGTCTACAAGCAAGGTATCCAACATTTCAAATCACCACAACTACACTGCTTACCGGTTTCCGTAGCAGCTGGAAGCACTGTTACACAGTCCGACACATGTATTTTATATATTTAAACGAGAACAGGCGGTCGAGGCTATCACAGACACAAGCACAAGAGACAATTCAGATCAAAGTTCATCACCAGCATGTCAATTTCACTCGAGACTCCCAGCGCGACTAATCCTTGCACCAGCCATCGCTGTTGATAATAAAGTCGATGCTCCCATCGGGCTGGGACTGACCACCTCTGTTGTCTGCGTCTTCGGCGCCATGGCAACGTTTGAAGAGAGCGCAGGTCAGGAGGGGGCTTCCGTCCTGGATTAGAAACTGTAATTAGTTCATCATCTGACGTCGCTTCTAGATTCGTACCTTTCCGTTCACGTCATGATAGGCTGAGTTTGGTAAATGAGCTACCTGATCAGACGAGGAATGCGATTATGAACTTACTGTTAACGAAACCGCATCCTTGGACCGAGTCACACATAGCCTTGCAGTCTACCAGTCGATTGAACTTAGGAATAAATCCACTGTCGCGCGGGTGGTTAAATACTCACCGTTGACGGTCTCAACCAGACCAAAGGTCATGTAATCATCTGCTTGAACAGCCGCGGTGATATTGTAGAAAGTCTGGTGATATCCATCGGATGGTGGCGGCGGCGGAGGATATGTTTGAGTGGATGTAGAGTGAGGTGGTTTAGTGTGAGTTGGCTTAGTGTGAGGAGGTTTGGTGTGAGGCGGTTTGGTGGTAGGCGGTTCCTTGGTGGTATGCGGTTCCTTGGTGGTGTGCGGCTTCTTGGTGGTATGAGGCTCCTCAGTGGTGTGTGGCTTTGTGCTGTGAGAAGGCTTCTGGGATTTAGTAGTATGAGACGGCTTAGGTGGAGGAGGAGGATATGTGTGGGGACAGTGAAGGGCAGATGGGTATTGGTCAAGCCACTTGCAGGTGTCCTATTTGTGGTTCCAAGATCAGCAAAACGCTCGGAGCGTCAGGTTAATGCACAACATACGGGCGTCAAGCAAGGGATGCCAGGACTCTTCTCGGGGTGAGGACCATAGTACCAGCCAGGGTGGCTACCAGGGCGCCAAGGAGGGATAGGCGAGCCATAATAATTGCCCTCGGTGAGGTCCACCCCGATTTTTGCTACAATGCTATCGGCCGTGGACGCTGCCGGGGCTGCGATCGCTGACGGGATTAAGCCCGCAAGAATGGCGGAGATCAGAGTAGCAGTGAGCATATCGTTCGACTAGTAGACCTGGGGGCTGTCCACGGGGATTATAGAGGGAAATCGACGTTGCTTTTATACTGCATTTGTTGGTGTCTATAAGCATCGAGAGCCTAAATCAAGAAACTTCCAATTTCCAGCAGAAGACTTCTCGGCTTTGAGGCGCCTTCGAAAGAAAAAAAAAAGAGGTCCCAACAATGATCTGGGACGTCGAAGTGTGGCACATCTCCTATATATCGCCCCCGTTGTCGAGATGACATTGGTAAACAGCTGAAATTATAACAGGCGACGGGAAGAGAGCGGGGGAGCCAGGGTACTCAGGTTGGGGTATGTGATTCGACTTGTAGGAATACGGTTGCTTGTGATCGAAGCCTAACTTGCTTATAAGGCTTAGTCCAGAGTCGGGAGTCTGTAGCTTCCATGTACTTCTTTACGCTCATACTTACCTTGGCAACGTCTGGGATATCTGGGAAAGGGGGATACTGTTCTCTGTCGACGCTCCTCATCAAATCACAAATATATCTCACGCGCAAATGGGTACTTTTTATGATGTCGCGCCTTCTAATCCCGTCAAGTGAAGAGTATGAAGCGGTGATTGGGCTACAGTCAACTCTGTCATAATCCGCGCTTGTCGTAACCTATGCTCTGCCATAACCCATAGCCCTTCCGGGGGACAAAATCGTCTTTTTCGTGCTTTAGTCCTCTCTTAGGAAATGCTCTGTCATACCCTGTACTCTGGGCACTGGACAAAGTGCTATGGGTTCTGACAGAGTTGACTGTACCCTGGTATCGAATTTAAGGCATTCTAGAACGCTAGAGGCCAAATCAAGCTCGTTGAATCTTCGAAGTTTGAAGTTTGCGACGTTACTTGGACGTCTACCGAAGCCCAAAGATTTTTCAACGGGACATCGCTGTCCCCGGAAAGGCTGGATTATTTAAAGTTCAGAAAATGGTTTCTTTAGTCCATTCATATGGCTCCAATACACATGGGTTATCCGGGTATATAAGCTGTCTAGAACACAACATTCCCCCGATTATCTAAGCCCCTGCCCCAGGAGCGGTAGGGTCAGTAGGGTCGGCGGGGTCGGTGGGATCGGTGGGATCGGTAGGGTCAGTTGGGTCGGTGGGATCGGTAGGGTCGGTTGGGTCAGTGGGATCGGTAGGGTCGGTTGGGTCGGTGGGATCAGCAGGCTCTGTGACTTTGCACCAGCCATCACTGTCGGTGATAAAGTTGACCGTGCCGTTCCCTTGGTCCTGGCCACCAGTGTTGGTCAAGTCTTCCAGACCATGGCATCCAGCATAGAGCGAGCAGGTCAACAGAGGACTTCCACCCTATTTATAACATGATTATTAGTGCTGCCATAAGCTGTTATTATTTGGGGTGCACCTTTCCGTTGTTGTCATGGTAGCCTTCAAGAGAATTAATCAAATATACTTGATCGAGAGTGGACGCAACGCACTGTTTGCAAACCCGCAGGTGGGAACGGAGTCACAAAACGCCAAACACTCTATGAGAACATAAGCTGGAAGAATTGGCTGAGGATGAAACTGAAGAATGCCAACCATCAGTTGTTTCAAAGAGGCCGAACGTGATGAAGTCGGTTCCTTGTGTAGCAGCCGTTTGGTTTGTGTAGGTCAAAGTGTAATCTCCAGGTGCTGCCTGGCGAGGAACTACGATGGCGCTGGCCAGTGCAGCGGCGATTGCGATTGAGGACGCAAGTTTTGCGGCAAACTGCATGCTGAATACTCTGAAGGTGGTGTAGAGGGAAGTTCCGAGTCGAAACTGAAGCTTTACTCTAACACTCAAGGAACTTTATAGTGCTCGGGTCGTGAGATGAGAACGATTGAGCATAAGGTGAGAGCTTTCAAGTCTCGCATAATACTCACTGGTGGTGTACCGTATGTTACTTCGATTCTGTACCTTGATAACTCCACCTGGACGTGACGGACAGACTTGAATCTTTGATTGTCAGAGGTAGAAAATGATCCGATCGTATGCCATGAACGTTCATTTCGACGGTGCGAACATGAGATCGTGATGATTCCCAGCGCAACTTCATCTGACAGTCTCCCGGTAGGAATTCCCAATCAGTTCGTCAACTGCATGTCTCAGCCCCATGCACCTCTAACTAAGAGGGGCGCCGTGCCCGCAGACGGGTCAACCAAGTGCTTAAATACGTTCAAAGCGAAGAATTTTGGTTAACGCTCGGATGTGACCTTGACGCCCTAGTTCCGCGAGCCACCAACGAAATCTGTGAGGTACGGCATGGTCCGAAACAGCCGTTCTCGAGCCGTAGCTTCAGATCTCTTGAGTGTGCTGCATAAGAAGCGGAAGGCACACCGTCCGTCTTGCCGGTGATGCGCTGTCAAGCAAGACAATATGGCCGCTCTGGCCCGTTCATCCCGATTGGTTGGCCGTGCACGGAGCCCAGATCATTGGTATTGCCTCCAGATATAACGTGAGAACGAGAGGGCATAGAGGGTCTATCGTATGAAAGGGAAAACAAGAAGTTGCCCCAGTGTTGTATTTCACTGTGCCTGTCGGGTGCTTCCCGAGCCGGAAAGACAGAGTGGCAGTTGTTCGATGCATAAGAAGATCAAGGAACTTGATTCGAAAAATCTCTAACATCGCTTACTGATTCACCAGACTCCCCGGCTAATCTGGCCACATTGCTGGTCATGTAATCTCAAAGGTCTAGGCCCTACTTCTGTGTGAAAAAAACCACGGATCGGCCATCGCAGGGAGGGAGCCACGTTGCTTCCTCTTGAGGTACGAGGACACGCGTTCGCGCTGAAGGAAACAAAGAGTTTGAAGCTTGAGAGGGTGGGGAACCCATCTTCCGGCACTACGCATCATTATTGATATCTACGCTGATGAAGACCTGGTCAAAAACCTCTAGGCTAATATCCCACGTCCCTCTCAAGCTTCCTCACCTATGATAATTAGTCCGACAACCTCTCGTAGGATCTCGGCCCACATCGCTCGCGCATTGCAGAAGCATATTTTTATGTGTTCGGAAACACGAAGATGTCTTACTCAGAGGGCGTCGCCTTGGACTCTACGTATTAAGCCCAGCAAAACTCTCAATGTACGGTATTATGCACAGATTCCCCACCACCCACATCGGGGACACCTATTTGATCATGAGTGCCTGACTTTGATCTGCAGAGTCTCTGCGGTCAGTCAGCGATGTGACCGGAGCCGGATGGTTCATCAATGCATCAACTGTCCCGGATGACTCTGTCCGCCGTTGCATTGAAAGTACAGGATCGTGCTACTCGATACAGAATGATGTGAAATTGCAGAGAAAAGATCTGCAGAGCTTACCAGGCCTCATGGTTTTGTCATCTGATATGAAGAAACTTCGTACCTTCTTTCCCCTCTTCTCTACATTTTCCTGAGTTACGGATACACCTACCTATTATCCAATCTATATAATTCGTTGCCTGTGTTCAAAGAGAATGTAATTGCGGAAGTCGTTTGCCCAAGACACCGGACACGGTCTAGTCGTATTTTTGAACCGCCGAACGCTACCACATGGACACGCTGAGTGCCCATCAAGCTTCCCTTGCAAACCCAGTTTATAATCCTGTTTTTGACTTAAATATCACGCTCTTCGCTCTGCCGGCGTTCGCCTGTTCTTTACTTTAACTCCTTGTACACTCCCGTATTGCTATGGTTGCTCCCTTGAGAACTCATGCTCGAATTCTCGGAAGGGGAAATAGTCCATTCAATCCGATTAATTCGTAGCTCCCCCGATTTCTTGTCTCGCTTCTTCTGTTTCTAAAGCCCGAGTGGTTGACAGACGGGTCGCGCATGCAACTTACTCACCCTCACACCCCTTCACTGATATGTTAGTAGTCTGTAACCTCTTTCCTCACTTCTACTAGTCCTGATTCTTGAAAAGCTCGGGGTTCGTTAATCAGCTTGCAAATTTAAACATACCTGTAATCCTTATCTCAGAAAACCTAACGTTGGGATGCTGCGCTTCACCACTCAGGCTGTTGGCCTA
Source organism: Podaxis sp. C-F-92630 (assembly GCA_018524945.1). Taxonomy (NCBI): domain Eukaryota; kingdom Fungi; phylum Basidiomycota; class Agaricomycetes; order Agaricales; family Agaricaceae; genus Podaxis; species Podaxis sp. C-F-92630. The sequence continues at coordinate 7,825 of JAEUWS010000740.1, forward strand.
CTGAGCTCATGAAGAAGTATTGTGGCGCCTGGCTCGTTCGCGAGCTATGCAAAGTATTCGTGAGTAGTAGAACACTGTTCGCAACCCTCCCCCTGTCCACCTGCCTCGTATTACTCTGATCGTTTTGGCAATTCTCACTTATGCTCGCTTGTCCATACTCACTTTTAGAATCCCATCCCTTCCACGCATGTTACTTGCGCTCTGACATAGGTGATCCATTGCCTGTCATCCAGTCTCTCTCCACGAGAGTATACCATAAAGCTTGTCAGGCGAAATTATGGCGCCACCGCACATTTATCAATGATTCGTACGTTCGTCGCTAAAATCAAATTCAACCGACCGAAGAGAACCGGACCGGGAACGACAGCTTCGGACATCATTTACTCTACTAATTTCTATCAAGAAGCTCCTGTTACACAACCCAAAGACTGATTCCTGAAATCGGAGATACTGACCCTTCCTATTGCGGCTTCGTCCGGCAAGCAACACGGGCCGCTCTGTTAGTAAGAGAAGCCTTCCGTTCGAACGCGATCGGACTCAACCCCAATCGTAGTTAGCATCCTTATAACCATCTGCATGTAATTCTCAGGTCCACAAACATACACATCTTTCCCAACGATATCCACTTTGTGGGCCTCAATGAACGCAGAATCCAGCCTCCGAGCATGCTGTTGCAATATGACGGTGTTGGGAACGCCGGCATCCCCGGCAGGCCCATAGCCCGAGCAAAAGATATCGATAGAGAGATTTACATTAGAACGAGGTGCGGATGGGGTGAGGTTGTCGTCATGTAGTTCATTTCCTTTAAAGGGTCTGAAGACGAGTGGAAGGAGGGTACCGGGTTCCCGCGTCGACAAAAAGAAGCGGACGTTGACCTCGTCGTCTTTCACAGTTTCGCACAGAGAGCAGAGCATGCTGAGGAACGGTGTGAGTCCAATCCCGGCTGCAAACCAGACGAAGTCTCGTCGACAAGGCACGGATGGGGAAGATGGAGGAAGGGTAAAGTGACCCGTGATGCCTGCGATTTTCAGAGTAAGTCGAAGAGGTCGCGCGTCGTGTAGTAGCTCTCCTCTGGTCTCGTGCAATCTCTGTGCCATGCTGAAGAAGGCCGTTGTTAACGCTCCACCTGGTTTGTGTCGGAGTGTGATTGAGAAGCTGCGTGTGGACCCAACGGAAAATGAGGATACGGTCCAGGTACGGATGGGTTCGTCGGCGAAACACGTTGGATTAAGTGGACATAGCTCCTGGTACTGACGTGCACTAAGGAACGGCGCACAGTCAAGAATCAGTGCCTGACCAGGCATTATATTGAGATCTTCGGAAGCCTCCCAGGTGAAGGTTGCGATCTGAGGGTCATGTAGCGTGATTCGAGTGAGTACAGCTTCCGGCCTTTCATCATTTTGGAAAAGGCTCGTGGAGGCTTCCTCGGCGAGGAGGCGTACGGGAGGGTTATATGGACTAGCATGGTATTGCGTGCCTGCTTTCTGCCGCACAGGGAGCGCGTTGCTCACAAAAACGAAGCCCGTGGTATGGATTGTTGTGAGAGCTTTCTGGAAGGGCATGAGATCATGAGCTTCAGGCCCGACAACGTTCTTGGCCTCGCCAGTCAGATAGAGGATGTCGCCGGCCACGAAATTGACAAAGGTTAGCGAAGCAAGCGGTGTGCATTCAATATTTCCCAACGATGTCATAGTGCGGTTTCCTATTTTAGCGTAGCATTTGAGTGACGTTGGCATACGACAAAGATATTTTTAGCACTCACCGGAATAGTCCGGTAGCACAACTGTACGAGCATCGTTCCTGACCCGAACAAATCCTACAAGTCCACCACGATGATTAATTCCAACGTGTGAGGGGTATGTCTCTGCATCTTCTTGTTGCGCAACATACGATGTCCCGAGAAAAACGGTGTCGCAAGAACGTACAAACTGGATAACATCATCGGGGAGTCTGTCTTCACGGGTAAGCGAGAGACATTTGTGGACGACCTTCGGCTGCCGGTCTGTTTGAGACTCGACGTCACGGATCGTAATATATTTCGGGCAATGGCTACATCTCTTCCTCAGCGCTGGGTATGAATGGTTGCTGTAAAGCACGAACCTGATTGCTTCGTTGACAAGCGGCTGAATTTCAACAATGCTGCCTGTTCTGTGAAGCTTCGAGATGGTGCCGGCAAACTTGTGCCTTAGTCGCGTTGAGAGCTCTATGCCTATTCCAGCGATCAAAATGGTCTTTCCCTCGTAGAGTTGTAGTATATTCTCGCAAAAGGGGTCGCCGTCCCAGACTTCGACTTTCATTTCCAACAGTGTATCACTCGGGCTATGCATGAAGCCCTTTTCTCCATTCTGCCCTGCAAGTATAGATCCCCAAGGCCTGCCAATGTTGTCTAGCGTCACCACAGGAATGAATGGTAAGCACGTCTGGTAGAATTGGCCATCCTCAGGGGAAAGGTACCCCCGAATTGCGGTGTAGTAGGTTGCAACTTTGTCGGCGAATCCCAGTTTTTGCTGTATCCTGCGTTCACCAGGATGCCAACCATTGAGCACAGACATCGTGTAAATAACTAACTCGGGACGCGATGCGAGGGAGGGGAGGGAGTGGTTAGGTTTCCCACTTCAAGGACCGTTAGTTATGTATCCTCCAATCGCCAAATTGTCTGTTTGTGGAATACAGTGTAAGCACATCGGCCAGATACGGAGTATATCCCCGAGCCATCGGTCAGCCACGAAGTTTCGTAGAGGCATCTATGCGTTGGAGCCGAAACGGTGGCGTTCGCTAACTCGCGGCAGCCACTGAAATTTGATGGGATATCAGTGGTATGTTCCAGTCAAGTGCTAATGGATTACTAACAACGTATACATTAGGCTATATGTTGACGAAAGATCTTGAATATTGACTTCTCCACCTTTTTCCCTAGCCATATCGACTCTCCCCCTCTGATCATCCGTGTATCTCTGTCTGAAACGAGTAAAGCACCATCATTTCGTCCGCGCATCCCGTATTTTCCTCTGATCTTCAACCGTACTTCCTTCGCTGTCGACACGACTTGACCCGAAAATAGTTATTTTCAGTGAATGTGGGCTGCCATGATATTCCCAGAACTCATCAGGTGATGGTCATCTGATTCACTCCTCCGCAAAGTTAGTATCTGGTAGTGCTGTGGGGTCAGCCAACCCTTTCCGATTCGACGCCTTATAGTCCCCACGCCAAGCACATTAGTCTACTTATTTGCGCCACTCTCCCGAAATATACCGTTGAAACATCGATTTACCTCCACCACCAGCCCAAATCCGCGGATTTGGCCCACACTCGATAGATGGGCCGATAGGCACTATAAGTAATATGACAATGGAAGAGTAGCCAATAGGCATTTTCGAGGTACAATGAATGCGTCCTGCAGGCGAGGAGCAGAAATCATTGCCCAACCTCCTAGTAGTACCCCCAAAGAGTCCTATTTAAACCGTGGGCTTTTGACAAAACATCTTGCTTGGGCCATCCCATCTTGGCCGCTCCTCCTCTACAATCCAGTAAACAGACCCCCCTCATTTTCATACTCCTCCCACATTATCGTAGCAAACCTGCGTAAATAATGCCTCCGATGCCAAAGCTCGCCCCCGCCCCCCACCCACCGTCAGCCCCTCTAGTGTTTTCGCAAGCAGCTTTATGAAGACCCTTGGAAAGGGACATCATCATTTACAAATCGCAATACATATCAACTCGAGAGAAAAAGTCTGAGAACCATGCTACGAGGTGTGACATGAAATCCCCTAAGGCCCTTTACGCCTCCGGCTCACACTCGAAGGACGGCAAATACTGATACAAGCGCAGAGTAATGCTCTTCGACGAATCAAGCCCAAAAATCCCGCTGCCTCCATTATATTTGAGGTGTTCCTAACCTGAAGCATAACGAACGTTGACGCATACCTGTCTAGTGTGGACGTAGGACGCTGGCTAGCTATGAGACATCGGTCCGTTGCCACTGTCAATAATATCACCTCATACCCGCTCTTCCTCGATATCCGATGTTTTACGCTAGCGAACCAGAAGCTGGTGTTCGCAACGAACACATACTCTATACGGTTAACGCTCACCTCTCGTGTTTAGTATCTCATGCCTCACACTTTCTCTTTACGCTATACATCGTTTCTCCTCAGATAAAAGTCCACCCAAACTGGATGAACCGCTCACTGAGGACGTCAATTGCACAACTTATGGGGTGACGAACTTGATAAGATTCGGGAGGGCTCTACTGCCACACAACTGCCATACTGTATCGCTTTCTTTCTATCCTTCTCTTAAACTTCTTTTGCGCTTGTGAATGATATTTCACACAGTAGTGACCAGTGTCGCATCATCCTTACCCCTCTCTCACAAAACACCTCAGCTGGACCCTCTCCCGATGTATTATTTTTGAGCAGCAGGCTATATGTAAATACAATGGTACCGAGGGGTATAATAATGTACATTGGTAAACTTAGCCTAAGCACACTGGATCTTCTACTGTGGCCTTTCGATCATAGGTTCGGGGGGTATGACCAATGGCACATCAAATTCGTCGAAGTTTGAGTTCATGAGCACCGATGACAGGTGATACCTGACGCCCGAAGTTCGTTTGGCGGTGACCATGGCCTATGAACTCCGTGACACCTCTCCACCTCCTGTTGACAGGTTTTTGAATTGGCACGTCGAGGCGGGCTTATGGTCTCCTCGAAACAAAAATACTTTGTATAAGATATATGATATAGAGATTTCCTTTTTTAGAAGGTGGGTCCAGGGTGACCACTCTGATGGGTACTCAGTAATCGCGATGAATCGATGACATATGACACTTTGGAGAATATGTTCATCCCCGAGGCTCACGGCCAATGACATGAACTTACGGTCGAAAGCCTACAGTAGTCACTACGGGAGCGGTATAGAGTTTGTGAATTCAATGGCTCATGCTTATGTCAACAAATTCCACGGTGTACGCACCTCGGACCCAGAAACCCGCCCGATCTTCTATGGCACCAACAACTCAGAGTGGAAGAAATTCCCAGTTCTTCAATTAAAATACCCTCTGTGCACTACGGTGGAGGGAACTCCTATTAATCTCCCTGCAGCCGATTCCCTGTTCAATGGTGGCCACGGTCTCATCAAGCTTGATTACAGTATCATCTTGGCTAGCGGCTGAGTCGAATTTCCGTAGTTCCATGACCTCATGAAATCCACAGACCCAGGGCCACAACTTACCGAACTCCGCTCGTCAAGAAAGTATGTGGCCGTTACGATAGCGTCATGGTACGCTGAACAATGTGGGTATCGTGCAAAGCATCTCCGAGCCGCAGTGCTTAAATGCAGGGTCAGCAGCACAATACTCTCCTTATCCCTAAAGCACCTTTGCTCTGCGCCGTCTACTCTTCTGGTCATCTCTTCTGGCCATTTGGAGGCATTTCTACAGGTGCGTAGCATGTATTTCCTGGCTAGGTTTGTATCTTAACACCATCCACAAGCAGAACCTCAACGGCATGAATCACGTTTCTACTGGTCGTGAATTTGGTCCTGTCTACGAGCTTCCGCCCGAGATCCTGGATGAAATCTTCGTTCAATGCCTTCCTGCCTTCCCTACACTCTCACATGAGGTCGCACCGTTGCTCCTCTGCTCCGTTTGCTCTTCTTGGCGCAATGTCGCCTTGCATTCGTCCCGCCTATGGAGCAGGATATCAATCAACATGTCCGATTTGGTGTCAAAAGGTTCTTCGGAGCCGGACGGCGAGGAAGCCGTTTTTCCGGCGATACAATTCCTCGAGCGATCCAAGAATCGGCCTTTGTCAATTCAAATGACAGCCTCCTCGCCGGCCCTCTTCGACCACCCGGATTGGAAATTCCGCTTAGATCTATTTCTGGATCAATTTCACAACCGAATTCAGGACTTGGATCTATCGTCTTCATGGCTGAGTCACCTCTTGTATTCAATTTCCACGGACAAGACATTTCCACAACTGTCCAGTGTCGCCGTCGCGTCATCTAATGGCCCATCATTCGACTCCCTTCCTACCCCTTTCACGGCCTTTTCCAGCTCAGGATTCCTGAAACGATTCACGTATAAAGCATGCATATCCCATGAAACAGTCCTCAACATTGTTGTTCCATGGGGTCAACTCACACACATCACGCTCACTGACGTCGATTATGCTTCATGGAATTACATCTTCCTGCGTTGCACAAACCTACGGTCGGGTACTTTCGTTGTCTCAGGGACCCCACAGCCATCTCCGAAATCACCCCCCGAAATTAGTTTCCCGTCCCTCACACATCTATCCATACACAGCATCCAGACATCCAGGTCGCCTCTCAGTCTCAAGGGCTATGGCTTCCCCAACCTCAAGAAGTTGAAACTTGGCTGGAATCATTCTCCCGGCTTTGACACCAGTTTCCTCTCTAGCATCAACAACTTAGAGTACCTGGCAATCTCGAGCCCCCAATGCCATTTCATCAACTTTGGCGAGGTTCTTTCGATCCTTAGCCTCACCCCCTCTATCTCTGAACTTCACGTCTCCAACGACCACTGCAACAGCGAGCTGTTCGAAGCCCTTACCTATCATGCGCATCAGCAGCGACCACTCTTGCCGCAGCTTCGGGCATTGGCGGTCGAGACTTCGCATTGGAACTCCATGTGCGGTGAAGCACCGATACTCACTTTCTTGGAGAAGATGGTGGGTTCTCGGTGGTGGACCTTCCCGAATTCAAAGGTCGAGCGCCTAGAAGTCTTACGCATGAGCACCGCAAAGCAGAATCTAGATGGAGTTAATCAGGCCTTGGAGACGCTCACCACTGCTGGTCTTTCTTTACAATTGCGGACGTCTGTGCCCGGAGATGATGATGACGAAATCCTAAGACATAATCGCAATTAATACCCGTAGTGTCATCCCAGGTTGCGTTTCTCGTTTCTGACCATACCTATTCATTCTTATTCGACACTACATTTCCGACATCGCAAAATAGATACCCACATGCTTAGACCTGATAATATTTTATCTATTTCACCCGTTCGCGCCCACTAATGTGCGCAAACAGAATGCACGACAGAAACAAGTTATGCATTAATCTGCAGCTTTCCGAAACTACGAAATGATATGATCAACCATCCTGGATCAGCCTCGGAGTTCCTTCCAACCAGGGGCAGGAACAATATTGACTTGCTGCTCTTTGCTCGAAGAGATAACAGCCCTTTTGGTGAGCTCAAACTTCGAGAGTTGGGCACCTGTTTCATCTATCACAACACCGGTGAATATGGATTCTTTGATCGTAAATAAGGATACGTACTGAGAGCCCAGAAGGAGATCAAAATTTCGTTCTTTCCATGGTGGTTTAGGATTCCTTCGGGAATGGGATAACTGATTTGGGGTCCATGTGTTGAGAGAAACCTTGGATCGATGAAATTAACATATTCTGTTAGTAAGCAGTCAAATTAAGGAGTGGCTTGCCTTCCAAATTGCCAGCCATTGACGTAAATTAATACTCGATGCGGATGGGCCTTGTCTAGAGCAAAGTCGAATGAGAGAGGAATGTCTGAACTGCGTGGGAGGTTCAAGTCGAATGTTGTCCTATATACAGTCACTCCCGCTGTGTTTCTTCCTTGAAGGGGTGAGCATGACTTGTTCCATGAGGATGTATCAAACCCCGGAAGATGGGCACCTATGACAACAGTTCAAGACTAGATCGTTCCAATAGCTGACATGGCATACCAACGCGTTCGAACCACCAGCCACCTTCATTATAAGGTCCACGGACATCATCTGGAGCACGTTCACCGCCAACGTCTGTAAAACTCTGTTAAGATCTGTCGAAATATCGAAACAGAATTACTTACTGCCAGCGAGTCGCCACTCCGTAAAGTCGTTGGCACCGTCACTGAGAAGGCGGTATCCCCGAATTCCTCGTGGAGTTTTGAACTCATCATCAATATCATCTACCCATGCAGTACGCAGATCAGGAAGAGTTGTATATTGCTCATAAGGTTCATAAGGGTTACACACAATCTTGGTTCATCCCGGTGGAGTCGTGGATCACGGTGAGGACTACATAAAGAAGGTTGATGAGTTGGAGCTCCGGAAATATTGGGCTAGAAAGTACCGTTATCGCCATCCCTCAGCATATCTTGAGTGAAGTTGAATGTGGGACGGAGTATATCAACGCCGTCCTGACTATGGGACGTTCCTTCACCGGAGCCTAGGAAATGGCCATTGAGAAACGCCGAATAACCAAAGGAGAACCCGCTAAAAATGATCAAATCAGCGATACGTCCGAAACTTCCAACTCCGATAAACTTTACCCATGAATCGCGAGCTCGACTCCACGCGCGGCGCCCTTGAAATGTCCGCGCCACACCCATTGGCCTGCGGCTATTCAGTAGATTGACCGATACGACAGGCGAATTCATACCAGCGTGGAATCCATATCTTAAAATATAATATTAATATGAAGTCAGCGAAGGACGAGATGGACAAGACGTCGTAACCGGTGCTCACTCGCTCGAGTAAAGAATGTTCTGCAATGTGTCCGAGTTAGTCAGTCAGATCCTCCATTGGCAGGAAAGCGTGGATCGCACCTTGCCAGAGAACGGTTGCTGTGGCCGTTGCGTGGTCGTCTTATTTGCAAGTACCCAATCACTATCCTCATAGTCCAACGCCAGCTCGGGCAAGGAATCCGCACAACTCCACTCCACCTCTGTCATACTCGGGACATAGACTCCCTCCAGCTCCTCAGGAAACCTGATCGCACCTCGCAAACCTCCCAGCTCGCTCTTTGTAACCTTGACGACTGCACCATTCCAGGTAACGGAGCGATACCTTGCTGGCGCGAATACATCAATTGTTGTCGTGCCGTTGATATCCCCTGTGAACGCCAAAGTTGAACCTTGAGAGGATACGCTCCTGACAAGATAAGGACCACGGATAAAGACAGATGGAACGTCGGGGGACACATCATATTGGGAATGGTCTCCATTCTCAACCTTGGGGGCCCAGAAGGCGGAGGCTGACTTCTTGTCTGCGACGAAGACACGATTATTACCAAAGCTGATAATGGAGAGGCCAGATACCCTTCCGAAGATCAAGACGTTCTATGGACACTCTTCGTTTCAATAGCTGAAAACGTGGATGGTCGTGAAGGTTACCTTCTTCTTGATGCTGGCAGTAATGGAATCAGAGCCCATCTTCGACAATCGCGAGACCGTCCTGGTCGAGATGCTCAGCTCGACATATTGTCCCTCCAACGCGTATACGATGAGGTTATCGACCTAGGCTGTCGTCAGCATAGGGCACGAACTTGTAGTTAAACCATTACATTATCAAAGGTTGCCCAAGTCATAACTTCGGCAGTTGAGTACACCAATTTGGAGTTCCCGAAGAAATACTCGGATACTAGAATCTTGGACTCTCTCCCTGCAAGAGTGATGACGCCATTCCTTGGAACGGTTATTTCACCAAAACCTGTTGTATTGATACGGAGCTTGAAGTCGGTATTGGTTGTCTTCTGATTCGTGACTTGACGAACTATGTAGAAGTTGGTGCCGCGGTGGGGAGAGTTAAGGTGAGTCGTATAGATGTCAGGAGAGTCGCTGTAGGCGGTGCCTAGTCCTATGGTGCCGTTTCCAATGCGACCAACAGTCAGATAATCCGGAGAGGCGTGGAGGAAATATGCTTGGAGCTTGAGCTCATCGAGCTTAGGGCTGAGCGTTCTATCTTCGCGAATCGCCTGTTAAGTAGAGTTGGCACTGAGCTATGCCACGTCGAAGCGAAACTACGTACTGCTCCATAACTAAACTCATTGTTAATTAACGTTATCGTTCGATTAGGAATTAAGCTGTACGTACTCATAGCTCGAGTAGATTGTATGAGTGTGCATGTTTCCCCAGTTTGTACCACCTAGCAGCAGTTACACCCTTGAGAGTGGATAAAAACTGTATGTAAAGTGCTTTCCTACCATACGTCATATAAAGATTTTGAAGTGCAGCTCCAGCGGCGTAGTTGTTCTTCGAACTTATAAGTATTGAAAAGCACCCGGATAGGGCTACATCAAACCTTATAATATACCTGTAACATGAGATCATTAGGACGGACCTCATATCTCGGCGAATGTGCTCACGTTTGCAAACTGCTCGTTGATAAGTTGATAGCAATTGTCGTATCCTGGTCCAGACCAATAGGAGAAGGCACCACCTGAATGGTATGTTAGCCACTTATAGCGCACAATACCACTCTGGAATTATGCAGACCTTGCCATTCGAACAAAGCCAAAGGCTCAGCTGGATTCCACCTTTGATGGGACGTATCGGTCTCTGGTTACAGCCCAAGGGGTGAGGTCACAAATCATGCAGACTACATTAACGGGCTCACGTGTTGAAAGCTCGTTCCACTGGGTGGGATTACCGCAATCAAACCCAAGAGGATATCTTCACGTATCGTCAGCGTTCGTGAGCATCACAGTGGGAACTTTGGGTGTACCCATCCCATCCGTATCTATTGACTGATGCTCAGAAACACTGTATAAATCAAGGTCGCGCGGCACGTACAGATCCACCTTTCCAAGACCCTTCATCGCATACTGGCCACTCGCGTTTTTGTCGTTGTGAATTGTTGGAATTTTCGTGATTCCGTTTTCTCGCAGAGTGTCAATTATATCTTGCATGTGCTCATCGAGACCTGGAATGTGTTGTTGAGCTGTCGTCCCGTATTCATTTTCGCTCTGAATAGCTACGGGAAACCCATGTCAAAGCACGGCTGGTATTGGGAGAATGAGCACTGACCTATGACAGGTCCATCCGGATACTGCGTCCAAGATGGTAAGGACTAGTGCCAAATGTAAGAATGACAGCGTACTTGATATGGAGCGGTCTCTTTAGCAAACCCCTCTAGGCTAACGGGAACAGAGGATGAGCAAAATTCGAGTGATTGTCAAGTCAAATCACATACTAGGGAAGCCATGCCTGCTTATAATCCGTTGCGTTTGTCCTGGCGAGGCCAGCAATATTTGTCACCCAGCCGGGAATGCCACCTCATGAGCAAACAAGTGTAAGTTCCTCTTCCATTTGGCCAAGATACCTGTTCATTCACCTCCGGCGGTCTCAGCGTTCACGTATGGCCTTGTTTCTGAATCAACGACCTGAACCTACACTACAGGTGTAGACTCACCCAGGGCGCACAATCACAAGGATACCAACGTCTTTCGCAGTCTCGTAGAATCGCTTGAGGTCGTTGTGCTGGGTGAATCTAACCTCTTTCGAGTTAGGAGCGGTTAAGCCCCAGTGCCCTGTTCAGGGGTGACATATCAGATATAGTTGACGTTGATGAACCAAAGGATCCTCACAGTACACAGACACGCCATTGAACCCAGCACCCTAAGGAGCTTAGAATTTTCCTTATCATTTAAATTGCCTCCGATAATACGAACCTTAAACCTGAAGATATTGTCAACTTTCAGCCTAAAGACATAAAAGGTGGCACGGACTTCTGAAGTACATCCTTCCACAGTTCTGGCACCGGGAGTCGGAAGGGGTGAAATTCACCAGAGAAAAACATGATACGCTAAATGATTTTGAGCATCGCAGGGAAGCGCAGGACTGATATGATGGGTTTTACCTTTCCATCGAGCAGCACTGAATGCTGATCGAAAGTTACAGATGCTGTAGACTGCCCGTTGTAGAAATTCGCTGGTGTGTGTATTTATCCATTACGTAAATCAATAGATGTGTTAGAGGTGCAAGGACGTACGGGAGCCCACAGGAAGAACATATTGGTCACTATGATCTACCGTCGATTGCCGCTTCAGAATACTGATGGCCAGTCCAACAGTCAAGTAGGAGGCACAATGCACAAACGCGAGGAGCCGCTTCATCCTGAAGTCCGCAATCTCGCACTCGCAAAAGAATTAATAGTGTGTGCTAGTCAACGTACGCTCTTTATACTCACGACATTTTCAGAACTGCGGTGTTGATGCGGGTAGCGATGCAGGCTTCGCTCGCGTATGACAGAGGCTACGTGAGGCGGGATTGATCATGAGACGTGAAAAGAAGTCACGAGTCACGGGTGTTCTGGGCTTGCTTCGTGCTTACGGTCCGTCAGTGTGATGCACACTCAAGGGGTCTCGTTGACCAGGATGCGAAGGATCTAACGACGACCCGGGAGACGTACACGCTGGATTTCTCGAGCACCGAAATCAGTGAGTTATGACGGTGTCCGAGAATGGCTGAGGCATCGACTTCGAAACCCAAGGCGGGAATCGGTGCAAACGGCGAAGCAATCATATTAGAGAAGTCACCTAAAACGCCGATGGGAACAAAGAACAGTCAATGATCAAAAAATGGAGGTCGAAGCACACTCCCAAGGTTTCGCGTGGGAGTGAAGTGGACTAATCGACAATTAGAAGCTACCGGATATAGAGGTGGTCCGCGAATGGCTACATATGAGTGGAGATTTTTTAGTCTGTTCCGATCCGTACTAAATCTGCTGGATGATGACGGTGACATTCTTTGTTTCCAAAAATGGCGCAAGGCCTGCCTGTATATCGACGCATCGTTAGCTGCCTGAGGTTGGAGCGCGGTGGGACTTACTCCAATAAGAGAGAAGTGTGCAACCCCTATTTGTGCAGGACCCTTCGGCAGGGCAGACGGCACAGTGACTGTGAAGTTTTGGTGGGGCGGTTTTCGGGCATTGCTGGTGTCAAACTGAGGATTGTAACCGCCAGAGTAAAGGATTTGACCCATAATGTCGTCCGGAGACGCGCACGGAGATGCGGCACAGGACTGAATACCGATGACAACTGCCACTTCTTGCGCTGATGATAAAAAGTTCTACGGAGCTTTATCAGGGCAAATGTCACAAAAGAAAAATATGAGGGTGCACATACCGGACGATCAACTTCGACTACGGTTTGCTGACCAGGGCTGAGCCTTGCCTGGTCCAATGGAGAGCCAATTGCGATACGCTGAGCATATGTGGCGGTAAGGCAAGCGAGTAAGGCGGCAATGATTCGCATTTTGAAAACTGGAGGATGACGAAACATTTGTTGTAGGCCCAAGCTTATAAAGGATAGTGCAAGGGTAGGTAAAATTAGTACACCATGATGCAAACGCAAGGTATTGTCTCAGCGGACATTTCTCCCCGCTCTCCATGACCGGAACAGCGAGTAGTGCGGAAAGTACAGCATTCTTCTAGGGATAGAACGAATCGAAGCAGAAAGATATTTGAGGGCACTCGGCGTCAGACAACGTTGAAGTTCCGTCTGGAACATTCGCAAAGCAGGGGCGCAACTCGATCACCTGAATACTCGCACGAACGCTGGCTAGCGCCCATTTGGGATCGTCTCACTCCACACAAGCGCCCGTCTGAACGCTGTGATCCAACATCCCAAGCGTTTATCGATATCTCTTGGCTAAGTATAACCTTCAGCCTCAACTTCTCCTATCACCATCTGGTGCAGTCCTGTCATGTCTTGTACGTTAGTCGGCCTTTCTTCGCTGATAAGCACATCATGGCGCAATCCCTGCTTCTTAGCGCCCATTAGAAACAGCCTATAAGCCCAGGACTCACAAGCGTCTTCACTTCCTCCTGTATCCACGATTATGACGGGGGTTCATATGGCCAATCCACCTCTTTCCCAAGTCGCCGCAATCGGCGAGGTCGTCCTTGAGAACGGTTCCGACCCTTTGCCCAAGAATGTCCTTGGGAGTGAAGGGACGGACCCCATCTACACTGCTAAAGCCTCTATCCTCAATGATGCAATTCAAAAAGTGGGGATGGGACGATATCAATGGTGAACCCATAGGGGTTTAACTTCTACCATAATCCTCTCTAAACCTTTGATAAGGGGCCTGGCTTTTGTTACCGGTTTCGGGTGGCTCGCGTATGTCCGTTTTTTTTCAATTCCAGACGATTGTCTCTTATCGTCATAATCTAGGGATAACTTATGGCCAGTAAGCTATGATGCTCGTAATGCTTCAGGCCAGGTCAACTCACCAGACTCCAAGATTGTGACAGGTCTAATTTTGCCTCCCGTCGTCCAGGAATTTGATTTCGAGGGGCCGTTCCTGAAATTGGGTCAGAATATCGGACTTCTCGTAGGTGCTGCTTTCTGGGGCATAGGGTCTGATATCTGGGGGAGAAAGTGCGTCCGAATCCGGCTTCAGCTGAAGAAACCAAAGTCATCGTCTGGCCAGAATCTCATTCAACGTCACATTGCTCATCACCGGAGTTTTCGCCACTGTTGCAGGGGCCTCGAGTTCATCCACTGCGCTCATCTCACTGGTGGCCGTGTGGTCAATCGGTGTCGGTGGGAACATACCTGTTGATTCGGCGATATTTTTAGGTGAGTTAGCACTGTCAACGGTAAAGCCCGCGAGTTATACTCGGAGTAGAGTTCGTTCCGGCGTCGCATCAATACCTCCTAACGGTGCTTTCCATATGGTGGGCGTTCGGTCAACTGCTCGGGAGTCTCGTACGTACGCGTTTCAAGACGGTTGTTTCCATTCATCTCATGGACGTAGGTTGCCTGGCCATTAATTGGAAAATATTCCTGCGAGATCACAACACCGCCGAGCTGTACCCGGGCCTCGAATCAAGGATGGCGATATTTCTTGTTCGCGATGGGCGGTCTCATGCTTGTTCTTTGGGCAATTCGTTTCTTCGCCTTCAACTTGTATGAAAGTCCGAAGTTTTTGATGGGAAAAGGGAGAGATGAGCAAGCAGTGGCGACCGTTCATCAAGTGGCCAAATATAACGGAAAAACGTCTTCACTATCTGCCGAAGACCTTAGAAGGGTGGAGAAGGAGAATGACGAGAAGTTTGATGAAAATGTGGTGATACACGTTCCTGCAGGGGAAGTTGTTCGTCGGCACCTGTCCAAATTCGACGGAAATCATATCAAACCTTTGTTCGCGACAAGACGGATCGCAACCTCGACAACTCTCCTCGTCGCTTTATGGGGTGAGCTTATTCTCAATCCCAGCTGGCCGGCACTCATAGATGCCACCTCCCAGCTTTGATCGGCCTCGCGTTCCCTCTGTGCGTATCAACATACCCCTTTGCTCGACATATCACTTAACTTCTATCATCCCGTAGATACAACTCGTTTGTTACGTACTTGTGAGTCTCCCTCTTGCATGGCAAATGCTAAATGCCGATCGCCCATCCAGTCTTGCGACCCGAGGCGCCGACTTTGGCGATGGCTCAATCTATATCACGTACCGCAATGTAAGCCAATCCCTATCATCATCTGCCCGATGCTGATATTTTACCTAGCAACTGATTTTGAGTGTTATCGGAGTACCTGGTGCAATAATTGCTGGATATCTTGTCGAAGTGCCGGCCCTCGGAAGACGGGGAACTCTGGCAATCTTTACATGTGGGCACCCCAATGTGGCTTACTCGCCGTGTCCTGATGTACTTGTTTAGTCTTAACAGGTGCTTTCATCCTGGCGTCGACCACGGCGAGAACATCAGACGCTCTCCTTGGCTGGAACTGTGCCTACAGCTTCACGAGTAACATCATGTATGGCGTACTGTATGCTCTGACACCCGAATTGTTCCCTACGAAGGATAGAGGGACAGGGAACGCCTTGACGTCATCCGCAAATAGGATATTCGGCGTAATGGTGAGTGGTGTATATCATAATAGACTCAGTGGATGATCTAAACTTTGCCAGGCTCCGATCATTGCACTGTATGCCGATCTGACAACGTCCGTTCCAATCTTCATTTCTGGAGCTATATTCATACTGGCGGGATTCATCGCACTACTCCTCCCGTTCGAGTCGCGTGGAAAGGCTTCCCTGTAGATGTGGTGTTGCACTGGAGAACGTCCCACCGCACATGAAGATGGATAGCCGTGGAATGAGAAGCTTTGAGCAGATGCAACCACATGTCTGAACTGGCATGTACCACGTGTCACTGTCGATTGTAATTTTAGCTAGTAGGTAACTGGGAATAATGAGGGATGAGTAAGCATGAAGGACCGACAAGAAAGCATTTGATGGTGTGGGTAGTCATTGACAATGAAAGTCGAGGATAGAGGCTTGGAACTTGTCGTAGCGACGAGGAAACATCTATCAGTTTGGTGTCTCTGCAGTGTAAGATACAGATCGCTAGCCTTGCTCGGGGATTCCAATGAATCGAGTACATTGTACTGTGACGTGACATGGGATATGTGACAAGGAATGCGTCACTGTATACTGAACGCAACTCAAGTATGTTTCGCCACTTGGGTCTCAGGTATACAGCTTCCCATGTTGTCAGACATAGAGCCGTGTCCACATTGCCACAACCTCCTTCTCTACCCGTGCTTGCGTCTATTGTGGTGGGCTTACCTATTGCACTGTGGACCTACAAGGTATACAACAGCCCTCGCTTTCTTCCTCGCTGACATCTCTTATTTCTAGTGCCTCATGTTAGTTCTATTTCAACGTCGTATCATTTACATGGGTAATTCCTAGTCATCCCGGCAGCACTCATAGCTCACTCTCACCTTCCTAGGGTATGCTCCTTTAGGTGCTCGTCAACAACGTCTGGATGACTTGCCGTCGCTGGCCTTCGACCATATCCGGTGCAGTGAAATCAACTTGGAGGGGTCGGAGAAATCGAAACTTTCAGGAGTACTTGTCCATCGAGCTGACGTCGCGGAAGAAGACATACAAGTGATTCTGGTGTATTTCCAAGGCTTGTGGTTTTCCAATCGTAGCACTTGTTGAAAGTGACTCTATCAATAGGTAATGCTGGAAACCCAGTCCAACGTGTCCCCATTTTCGATTATCTTTGCAAGTCTATATCACCTCATCATGGTCCTAAGATTGCCGCTCTGGCTGTGGCACCCCGTTCATACTGGAAATCGACCCCCCGACGACCCACCCAAACCGGCATTACCCAAGATTACGCTGACACACTGCGATATGCTCTTCAGAGGTTTCCAAGGGCTCGTGTCCTTCTGTATGGTCATTCACTCGGGGGCGCTGCAGCAATCTGTACTCTTGCTCAACTCCAGCAAGTCCACACTGATACGCCCTCTATTCCCGACACTGATCGGATTTGCGGCCTTGTCTTGGAAAATCCTTTCGCATCTATCCCTGCCATGGTTCGCGCTCTTTACCCTCAGAAATGGTTGCCTTATCACTATCTTGCTCCGCTGGCATTTGACAAGTGGGATTCTCTAGCCGCTCTACGTAACCATTGTGGTCAACCCACTGTCCTTGGCAGAGTTTCTCGCGATATGCTGGTGTTACTCAGCGAACATGACGAGATAGTGCCGCCAGAGATGGGACATGAAATCTTTCATCTTGCCACTAACGGTGGGCACGGTGTTGCAAAACGTGTCATGATTCCAAACGCTCTGCACGAAAATGCATGGATGAAAAAGACTTGGATAGATGAGATGCGGGAGTACCTTGGACGCGTTGCCTGAATCTATTTTTCACGTTTGTGTTGGATCACGTGCCTACAGCATTCACGCGATTGTCAGACTCGAGTCAGATCACTGTACCACATGTTCACTATACACATCGACAATTCAACGCTTTGTATGTGTTGACTGGCCTTGAACTCCAAGAATGCACCAGTCCTTATGTCACAGTTCAAACCGCCGGGACTCCTTGACAGCAATGACAGGTCTCTGTTCTGAATGATTCAGGACCCTTCGAGGATTATAAGAACGGCCACGCCCTGCGTCTGTGAACGTTCCCAAATACCAACGATGAGTCTCACATCGCTCTTCTTGCTTTGTTTCCCTGCGGTCATCTTGGCTCAGCTTTTCCAGCCCGATACCGTGGCATTCAAAACGCCAGTTAACGTTACCACAGGGCTCAGCGCTTCAGTCATATTTTCCAATCTCACAAGTCCTCGTGGTATCACTTTCGACACACAGCAGAATTTACTTGTGGTAGAACGTGGTGCAGGAATATCAGCTCTCACACGCGCGGTCTCCCCACTTTCGGGGTGGACTCGGTCTATTGTTGTCTCAAGTGATGCGTTCACCCACGGGATCCAGGTTGACGGCAACGCACTCTATGTCAGCACCGCTTCCGACGTTCTGGCGTACAAATATGATCCTATCACCAAGAAGGCTTCGACCCCACCTTCGCGACTTGTCACAGGCTTGCCAGCCGACGGAGGTGACGAGACAATGTCCATAGGCCTTCCTAAGTTCTCTGACCCCCCTTTTTTTAGAGTTGACGACACACACCCTCGAGCTCGAACGTGATGGAACAGGGGCCGCTATTGCTATTCTCGTTGGCTCTGGGCCTAAGACCAACATAGATATCACGGCCCGTGACCCCGCATCCGGTCGCTCGCAAATTCGTCGTTTCCCTCTGACCACTCCTCGCTCAACCCCCTTACAATGGGATGAAGGCAAAGTAGTGGCTTATGGTATCCGTAACCCCGCCGGCTTCACCTTCCCATCTGGGAACTCTCTCAGCCCCGTCAGTCTCAAAACCCTTCTCATCGTTGAAAACGGCGCTTCAATCGACAACGTAACGGGGCTTACGCTCGCCTTCGCTAATGATAATCCAGCTGACGAAATCGAGAGCCTCCTATATCCTTCCGCCGGAACCAATGACCGTCCTCCCTTTTATGGGTTTCCCGACTGTAGCACTCTGTGGAATCCGAAAGCTGATCCCATTAACGTTCCCCGGTATACGAAACTTCCTCGTGGCGCACAATTCTCGCTCAATCTTCCTGCAACAACGCAGAATAACACAAACGAGATACGTAACGATACGTGGTGCCAGAGCGTGACCAACAACCGCCCACCAGCCTTCAACTTCCAGGTAGCTTTAACGTTCAAGTCCGTGCGAATCCTTCCCTGATGCTATACTTGCTCTGCAGGCTCACTCTGTTCCATTGGATATCAAGCAATATGAACCAGGGCCTACCGGCGTCCGAGGAGGTCTCCCAGCATTCTGGGCTGAAGATATCTTTATCTCCTTCCATGGCTCTTTCAATCGTTCTCCTCCCACTGGCTATGGGGTCGTTCAGTAAGTTCACTGCTTTTGGTAAAGAGTTCCTATCAACGGGCTCATCTCTTTGCTAGCGTCCCGTATCCATTCGGCAACGTCGATGTTACGAACGCGTTAGGATATAGCTTCCTCATCCAAGCTGCTGACCTCTCCTCCTGCCCTGATAAATGCATCAGACCGGTTGGTCTTGCATTTGGGAAGGACGGCCGTCTCTATGTGAGCAGCGACACGACAGGCGAGGTAGATTACCAAATTTACTTCCCATGCGTGCTCATTCACTTCTTTGTTCTAGATTTTTGCTATTGGAGCTGCGGTCATCACAACCGGTGCCTAACTGTTCGGATGTTCCGAAGAAGTCGACCAATGTTAGGGTACATACCCTCGAATCTACATCGGACCTTGGGAATATCTATTTCGCCGAGCGTTTGTGAAGTACTAAAAATACTGAAAAGTGGTTCTATTGTCGATGGATCCAGAAGAGTCTATGTTATATCCAAAGTGGCCCCCGTACGAGCCGATATCACCCAGCATTGCGAAAAGCAGAAAGAATAAGCCAGATAATGAACCAGAAGAAAGAAAAACCTGATCTTGGAAGATATCGGTATGAGGGCATGAGTACGTGAAAAAAAGAGGGGGGGAGGGCCAGGACAATATTTATAGTCGAGAAGCATGTGATAGAAGGCAGAGTGGAACGACGTTCGCGGGTTCGCCTTGTGGTTGTCAGCGGCTACAGCGAGTTGGGGTCAAACCCACTGAGAGTGTTTGCGCCTGGAAATGAGGGTACGAATCATGAAGGAAATGATAGTGGAGATGGTCATGAGTGTCTTTGGTTATAATTGTTAGCGGAGCTCGGATGTACTTCAATGATCAACTCACCCCAGAAAATATAATTGGACGCGCCCAGTGGAAATCGGAACTCAGAAGGGCACCCTGTACTGGCCCAGATGCGAGTAAGCCAATACTCATGAAGGCATTTGCAACTCCAACGCGAGCTCTGAGATTTGAAAGGATCTCTATCACCATCACGAAGAATGGATGCAAAGAAGCGAACCCACCCGACCTCGCTCGGTGATGAAGCAAGAGATACGAGGCCTGATATAGCCACTGCCAGCCCTGAAGCGTATTATTGAGAGAGACTTGTGTGGTTCACGATCTATGAGAGACACCCACATGCACCAGAGAAGATCCCATATAGACAACTGACAACAACCAGACTTGCGGGACTGAGCCTATAGCGGAACGTGATTCAAATCGAAAGTAAGTGGCCGAAAGAACGGATACCACATACGTCCCAAATATAGCCCAAATTGTCGCAGCTGTACCGAGAGTACATGGGATCAGGGTGTTCCATATACCGTAGCGATCTGCGAGCCAGGTGCCTCCTATTCGACCAATAATGCCCACGCCGTTCAGAATGGCGAGCTTCAAAAGAGTGGGCCAGTGTAGTTATAGTCGTATCTGTGTCACTTACTGAGTAAAATGACAAGGTATCACCAATATTGTGCTGTATAGCAAAGAGCTGCAAGTAGACACCTGCCAAGAAGTCAGTTTATGCTACGATAGTCAGCGGAGACACTGACCTGGGAAATAAATGCTAAGCAGCGAAACGGTCGCACTAATGTAAAAAGGATCATTCGGTATGGTGTCAATGTCGGATATGAGGAACCACTTACAGGAATAAGAAACATAAGTAGACTGGGTCATGGAAAAAGGAAGCGATGTCGGCAGAACGAGAGTTCGAGGATACACGGGGAGGAGGTCGTATCAAACCATTTCCTGCGGCGAGGCATCCGAGGGTGATGTATCCCGTATTTCGAACAGCTTCAGCAAAACCCAGATTTGGGATGAGCTGACTGTCAGAGAGTTAGTGGAAGTGATAAAGTGAACAGAACTTTTATAACTACTTGAGTGCTGGAAGATTTTAGATTTATCATGTCAAAATGTCATTTAATTAAGAACGCACCAATAGGAAAGACAAGTGCTCCTATGGAAATCCCCGTCAATGCGGTCCCATACGCCAAGCTTCGCCTTCGTTTGAAATGGACGCTGACAATAGCGGTTGAAGGAGTGAAAAGAAGTCCCGTTCCCAGTCCCATACCAACGCCCTGGCTTAGGAAAATCTGCGAGGCGTGAATATATTGAATGTTTAATGTATCAATTTACCGGACGTACTTGATAGTATTGACCTTCCTCGGCGAGGGATAGCATAAATAAACTAGGAACAAAGTTAGTAATAATTCTGAGGGTAAGTGTGATAGCACCTACGAAAAGACGAAGAGTAGCGAACCGCTTGCCACTAACAGTCGAGCGTACCCTGCGTCAAAGACTCGTCCCGCGAGTGGTCCCATGGCAAAGGGTAAAGCGAGTTGAAAGCTCCCCATCCACCTAGTAGGAGATGATTGGTCAAATCTCCTGTAAGAGATCGGAAGAAGTTGAGTCATACGCGATGCTGCTTGGACTGTGGCCGCTAAGAAAAACGCGTGTGTAATAGTCTTTTTTGATGAGATTGGGGTTACTGTGATGCGGGAATGGGCGAACCTTCATACACGCCAAATGAATAGATGTAGCTGGATGCGGAATAAGAGTGTTTTGATTGTGCAGGGGCATACGAGGACGTACCCGAGTGTGCTGAACAGGATCAACCAACTGTAGCAAAAGAGTTGGCATTTAATCGAGGAACGAACTTGATACTTACGATCCAGTCACAGTCATCCATCCATCTAATCCTCCCTCCGCAGTTGACAAGTTGTGGTTGACTGGTTGTGCCTCCTGGACCACCATCACGCTTTCGACGACTTGCGATGCTCCTTCATGTTTTTGCACGCCCTTCTCCGCGTCGAATATGTGATTCTGTGACCCTGGCATGTATGAGAAAGTCGGAGTGGCGAGTGAAGAAGAAGGAGCCCAAGAGGGAACTGAGTGAGGTGGCTAGATTTATCATATACTGGAAAACATGGTGTCAGCAAGAAACATACACTTCTGAGAAGCCTTGCGTGTGAGTTTCTAATTCCGACTTATTGGTTTCAAATGATACATAAATATCGCCTCCTCGGTAGAAGAATGAGAAGGAACCCGGAGATGAACCCAAGTTGGAGGACATGTGGTACTGAGTGGGCGGTAGGAGTGTGTTTAGTTTCATGTCGACGAGCTGCAGGGACAGTGGTGGCCACCTGTGCGCTATGTTCAGGGGTTAGCGAGTCCGAGGCTGCCAAACAAGGAGCAACAGGTTTATGCCCAAAAATATCCACCGACATATTATCGGTGTCCCCAGCGTCTCCTCGGCTTTAGAATCCACGTGTCAAGTATCTCGCGGAGCGTTTCCCAGCTCATGCAACCCACGCTTTCCCTTCTTTTGGTAGGAAACAAGTCTGTGCGCAGTCGTGCCGTTGTTGGGATGGAGAACGGGTGAGTGTGACATGACCATAGGAGCATAAGGAAGCGACGTCGAGTCGAGTGTGACGCACTAGGTTTCGTTAATCGTCGATCAAGCCTACAGAAGCTGAACTTCCAAGATAAGGGTATAGTCTCAAGCTCGATATTGCGATGGTGTGAAATACTAAGCTCGAGAGCAGTGCGGGGAGGCTGAAGATGCACAAGGAACCGTTCAAACGCCGCGACCGTTACTTAAGAAAGAGGACTACGGTGTTACATTCTTGTGGCGGGCTCAAGAACGAGGTCTCGCTTCTAGCGATTAATAAGTATCCTCAACAAGGCGAGTTGGTGGTGCTCAAGGGTGTTTTGACATCTGATCGATCTCGAAAAGGGGAATGGGGTGGCGTTTTGGAGTTGTATTGCTCAAACTAACCGTCTTGAGACATGTAGCGTTGCAGACCCGTACATTAAGCCGGTAGATCTAGTGAGGTAGAAGCCAACGACTAACGGCATAGACTAAGTGGGAGAAGGTATAAATGACGGCTCTATGGTCCATTCTACTTTCCCCTGCGTTTCGTATCCGTATTAACACCTGTTCCATGCACCGTTTGCTTGCAATAGCGTTCTTATCCGTGGCATTAGTAAACGGGATGCCGAGGCTCAATGCGAGGAGCAACTGCAACGTTGATGGAGTCACTCATTGCTGTCAGGAGGTGACAAACACAGCCGATCCTCGGGCAGTCCAGATCCTGCGGGCCATGGGGCTCCCTGTTCCGGAAAGTCCGATGCTGGTGGGCAGCAACTGTACCGAGGCAGGCGCGCAAGGAGACAACAACTGGTGAGTTCGTGTAGTCGAAACGGGGTTGACTCATGCTAATGGCTGTGCAGTGCTGCTTCCCCTGTGTGCTGTAGCGGCAACATGAAGAGTTCGTGGCATGAGAATAGAATTTGTGAAAGTACTGATCTTAAAGAACAGACCGTGTTGCGTTTGACTGCAGTCCTGTCAATGAGAACCGTGGATGAGATGTATGTCGGCCAATAATAGATGAATTATTTTTGAGGGAAAGTAGATAAGATAAGATAAGATGCGGAATCCGCATTTCTCCGAGAGCGGAATTTGAACTGTTTACGACGCTTGCTCGCTGCCATCCTCGTCCCTAAACACCCTCCCCTCATCGCCATGAACGTCGTCCTTGTTTCGTCCGCCCCTCTTAGACACTCTGTCGCCCGCTTCCCATTCAGAAAACCTACTTCTGTGCGCTTTAACTCGACTTCGACCGAGAAAAAGGCCCAGGACACGCTTGCGAGTGCCCAGAAGGCCGCGGGCAAGGCTTGGGCGAGCGTCGTCCAGTTCCTCGGCCCTGCTGGCCAGAAAATTGGTAATCTCCTTGGTGGTGCGTCTTCACCTTTTTGACCCCATGTTCCTGCTGACCGTTCGCAGGCTACAAGGAACCCCTAGTATACAACTTTAGCGTTGCCCGTGAGGTTGCGAAACGAATTTACGTCGGCGAGGCTCTTCAACCCCCTTCTCTTTCCCAATTCGCCGAGGCTTACCGTCAGCTATGGTCTAACGCGACCCAGCCCGCGTACTGGCGCGGTCTTGTTCAGAGTGGTCAGGTCGCCCAGGTTGGCGTTTACGGTCTCCAGGCGTACGGTATCTTCAAGGTGCGCCATGCTCCTCTTTTATACCACAAATCTTGTTTTCTCACTAGTTGACAGATTGGAGAAATTCTTGGTCGTAGGCAGCTTATCGGTTACCCTGTGCATCAACACTAGCACGCCCTTGGTTCCTTTCGGTTCCCGGAAAACCTGCTCTGTCAACCGATCGTAGCAGCTCCCATATACACCATGTTGCCCTTAGAGATAGAACGTGTGCCTTAATTTATCCTGCTCCTGCCGCGCACTGTGGTTATCTTGTGGGAGATGTCAAGAATGTTGACCGAGCAAACAGCAAACTAGAGAAGTGGGAATAAACTGGGTCACGTACCTGAGTTAGGAGAATGTAAGGTCGAGGCAAGGCAAACAACGCACTCCATCTCAGCTGAACCCACCATGACGGTCTTGTGTTTTCGTTAGCATTCTTCTTTCCGTCACCCGCGCACAAATGCTCGCCTAGAGCTAGGTCTGTACTTGAGCATGTTTTTGCTAACATACACTTTCAATTTGACCGGACTATGTAGAGCTGACCCATGTCACCGGCCGCGTACAATGGCGCTGCCAGAACAAACTACAACGTCGCAAGACTGTCGTTTGTTGGCTTTTTCTTCCACCTTGTCTTCACCGGCTCAGTCTTTGACTGCTATTTGACGAAGCCCAGCCGCCCATGGGATGGAACAATTTCAGAGGGACCAGACAGAGACAAAGAGGTTGGTCAATCGTTGGTGCATCGCAATCACTTTGACTTTTACCGAAATCTGACCTCGAAATGGATGCGGCCGGGCGACGGTATGCGAGCTGATTTTTTGCTCAATGAAAACCCATTTCCAAATATTGAAGGTTTTCCCAAGATTGTTGCGCCATGCCTATGACCCATTGTGGAAACGCGTGGAATATTTGAGACCTCCCATACTCGACCACCTATGGAGAAGCCAGCCAAGTCATGTCGCTATTATCTGGGGAATGTACGAGGATGCATCCGCTGTGACAATAGGTTTCGATTTTGTATATAATCAATCAAACACGGCATTTTCTTTCGGTTCACCGATACATCTTACCTGTGTTTGCGTGGGGGCTGTCCCTGGTAGATACTGGAACGATAGTATGAGGCGGAAGAGGAGGCCTTTGCGAAAGGTAGCATGTTTCTTCTTTATTCTCAAGTCGTATCTGACATGTTCAGTAGATACTGTTGACCCAGGCTTCTTAGAGCTTCGTCGACATTCTCAGTACCCCTTGAACGTGTCCTGGTACATTGCCAGCTGAATTGCGTTACTGTTGCCTCAACTAAACGAAACTGCCATTCTAGGAAATCAAACTGAGACAGAAGGTTTACGCGCATCTTGGCCTTGACTGGCCTAAAGTCAGGCATGTCCCCGTGTCCATCTCTGGGGAAAAATAATAAAGATGAGGGGAAGGTAACAGAGCGGAAGCTGCGCATATAGAGAGGAAAGGGATAGAAATGGAGACACAGAGAGAAAGAGCCCGTTTCTGTCTCCACCCCCGGCACTTGAACCAAATCGTATCCAGCCATATATCCATCCAGTCATCCATGTTCAATAGGGAAAGAAGGGGAGAGAATGAAACGAAAGAGGTGTGAAAAAATGAACATAAAGTGAAGCGAAGAAGTCCGGGGGGGGCAGCGGCACAGTCATGGATGGCGGGCCAGAATATGCGGAGGTGGCGGTTGTAGTTGGTACTTGAGCGGTCTCCTGGGCGGGTCCTGGGGGCGAACGACGAATGCTAGGATAGGCTTGGAGGTTCCCAAGATGGTCATGTCCCCACTGTGGTCCAAGAACTTGTTTGTTCAGGTTTCTTTCGGGCCTCCAGCATCTAGACGGTACTACACAAGCTGGAACAACACAACAAGTTATATTTGCTAATCTGGTACTGAAGTGAGGAGGGCATAGTCCAAGCCAATGAAACGAAGATTAAAACTTGGAGAATGCAACCAGAAAGGTACTCGAGGGGTTTAGATAGGATCGGGAATGACCCAGAACGTGGTGACGTTGTCGCGATTAAGTGCACCTGCGACGTTAGAGGATACATCCGCCGTCACGATCTTCCCTGTCTCCCATTCCACAAGAGTTGCCGCAGTCCAGCTCCTTCCAACAGGCGTCGTCAACAAACTGAACCCTACCCTGTAAACTGCTTCGCCAGTTCCCTCCCAAATAAAAGCGAAGCGAGTGTAAGTGTGACTAAAGCCGATCATCCACCGAGTTTCACCGGAGTTGTTGGTAGACTTCGCTCCGATAACGCTAGGACTACCCCCGCCGTAGGTAAGTAGGGTGAGCTTGCCGGGCCCCATGGTGATGACAGTTAGACAATTGTCTCCTCTGAAGACGGACATTTTATGACGTTCTGTGGTGACAAAGGGTGCATGAATCGTGAGTACTCTGGTAGATGAGCAGGATCAGAAAGCGTACAGTGATCGCTATGAATGGAGGGAAACTACTCCTGCCGACTTGAATCGACCAAAGCGGCCATTTATGTGTTTTGAGAGGTCAGCTGATACTCTACCTCGTAAGTGAATACCGGACTATACTCATGCAAAACCGGCTATGATCGGCAAAACTCCATGGTTTTCTTGAAGTTTGAGGATCACAAAGATTATCCGAGTGCTGTACATGACAGCCCGAATTCTGTACATGACAGCTCAAATGCAGTACATGACATCTTGAACGTGGTACACGACAGCCAAAATGAGGCGCATGGCAGCCCAAATGCTTCGGCACTGCGAAGCCAGAGCTTCATTTGTATTCATTCGGGCGTCAAGAACAAGAGGCTGTCATCTGAGTAATTCACTTCCTTATCCTGCCAGACATGACCTGGGAAATTCTCTTTTTCGGAACACAACCAGTTGCTCTCTAGTGGACTTTGGCAGGAGACCTATCTCATTGAAGATGAACGGAGTTCATGAGCAGCCGAGTCAGCTACTGTTCCCATGCCTCTAACGTGGCAGATTAGGAAACGCGACAATGATGGATTTCCTCCTCACTCACTGCCCCCATAGGCTTCATTTTTTGCATGTTTGTGGTAGCATATGGAGCTGATATAATACCAAAAAATGGCTCAATTTCAAGCAGTATTTGAAGAGGTACATGATCACAAAGTATGGATCTAATCATCAATTGACTAAAATTCTCACACTACATTAAGACTTTGTCTTTGCCTGAGTGATATCATTTCTGCTGGCTGTCATATCACAAAGATTCCCCACGGAATATGTTATCATCCATGTGATCTTTGATATCGGGAATAGATGTTTTGGTATCTCTCTTTACACTGTGTGAATTTACATGTTACTGTGTCGGGGTTGTCGGGTCAACAACAGGAACTGGGGGTGGAGTAGTTTTCGAGACGGAACTCTTTGCGGTGCCATAAGCACTACTACTGGTCGTGCTGGTAACAGAGTTCACTGACGCACCAGAGATTTTGCATGCCCATGGTGATACGGGAGAAGAGGGACCAGGGACGGCGGTATGAGCACTGGCTACAGAAGCTGCCAAGATTTTCTGCTGCGAGCCTGTGGAGTAGAGAGACCCGAGCTTGCTGTGTGGTAACTTGCCGTACTTTTGGTTGTGACTGGTGAGGTCCAGTGGTTTGTGGTCAAAGTCGTCGAGGTTGTTGAAACACCAGACACTGGTCGGGAAGAGGAGGTAGCAGTTGAACGGGTGGTAGACATCCTTGAAAGGGTGCTCGCAGTCGATGCACGTGTACTGCCACATGAAACCGGTCTCGAACTAGAAGTTGAGGTTGATTTGGCCAGGCTTTGTCACCTGTCCCTGCCAAGACGTGCTTCTTACTAGAAGGGGGGAAGGGGGGTAACTCCTCCCTCTTGTTAGAGGGAATTTATATGAAATACCAATACAATGCTAATACAAGACATAACAAGGCCTATAGTGACCTTGGTATCGTTGTCATCCATCTGGCTATCGGCAATTCCTGGCCGTGATGACGTAGTGACTGCGTGGTCAATGTCACCCGATCCTCGGCACCTCCACCCGACACCCCGCCCATCATTGGATCCTTCAGGAGGGTCCCACCCACCGTCTGAGCCTGTCCTCGCCCCGCCCTTTGATTCCACGTGATTATGAAAAGATAAAAAAAGGGGGTTAGGGGAGGCGGTGAATAAAAAGACACGATGAGTGCAGGGACTACGAGCACAACGGTGTCGAGGGAATCCTCGACGACTGCCCGTTTCGTCTTTATAGACTCATCAGGCGCTCTACGTAGTCCGTTATCACTTTCTACGGCCACCGATCGTAACGTCCTTACTGGACGATGAGCGGATATAGATTCCGCAAGGCATAACACACCTCCGATCGGACGTGAGGGCTTTTAGCTGAGCCACTTGTACGTGAAACGAATTATGCTCGTAGACACGAGCCTTACAAAATAGGTAAATAAGTTCGAATAAAATAGGCGCGCGCTTACCACCGGCGCTCCGCAATTTGCGAGGCGCCTGTTAGACGCCCATCCACAGGGCGTCCTACTTGACTCCGGCATGGGTAGATGCACGGAGTAGGTGCTGTCATGGACGAATAGTGTTAGACTAAGACAAAATTCGTTTACAAGATTACTGAATGGACTCACTTGGGCTGGACGCGAGGGCCACATACAACCGATTGAAACCTGGCTAATCCCGATTTATACTGTTTTTTTCAGTTTAGGTAGGGGTTATGGATACATTCCGGTTAGACTTGGCCAGGTTTTTCACCTCCGCCCATAGTAAATACGAGATCCGTGGCTAATTTCATGCTATATAGCACAGGATTGTGCAAATAGTAGACATGGATTAATTATTGGAAAAAGAGCCTTTCACATGGGTATAGGTAACTGTTTCTCAGCAATTTCCCCCGTGGATCCCACAATTCATATGTGCAGATATAGCAACTCTCCCCATGAGGATACCTGCAGGTCCCCTTACATACACCAGCTGATGGCCAGAGGTGATGGGGGTTATCAGGAGATTGGAAGGGTTCAGTAGGGTTTTTAAAAGGCAGGGATATGCAAGGGTTCATTGGAGGGTTCATGAGAAGGGGAAGGGTTCATGAGGAGGGTTCATTGGAGGGTTCATAGAAGGGTTCATAGGAGGGTTCATGAGAAGGGTTCATTGGAGGGTTCATGAGAGGGTTCATGAGAAGGATTCATGAGGAGGGTTCATGAGAAGGATTTATGAGGAGGGTTCACTGAAAGGGTTCATTGGAGGGGCTTATGAGAAGGGTTCATGAAGAGGGTTCATGGGAAGGGTTCACTGGAACAGTGTACAAGAAGAGTTTACTAGGAGGGTTCATGGGGAGGGTTCACTAGGGGAGTGTGTGAGAAGAGCTCACTAGAAGGATTCATGAGGAGGGTTCATGAGGAACAGTGATGGATACAGTTGATCAATGATGACAACAGAAGAGGAGGTACAATGTTCAAGGAAAAGTAATGACAACAGGAGAGAGGACAGTGTTCAAGGAAATGTAACAGTGACATGAGAGCGGACACAGATGCAGGAGACCATCAGTTGGACTGGCAGGAGAGACTGGAGATGCCTTCCACATGTTGATCTCCTGGTCAAATACATGGAGATATATGAGTGTGAGTCATTACGAATCAGTCCACTTGTGCTGAATGCAGTGGTAGCTCTGAAACCCCCTCCAGGAACTTGGTCCAGTCGAACGAGCATACTTTTTCATCTCAATCTTCCTGTGTTTCACCCACAAAAGGATCATTCACAGAACGAAAACTCTTGCGAAAAGGCTTTGCCTGCCCTGTATTGTTGAACGTTGTTGAGATTTCGTCCAATGACGGATAGGTCATCGTCATCGTCGTCTTCAATCACAATTGGCTTGGGAGATGATCTGATTTCTTCGACAAGCACTACCAAAATATACTCACCGACAACAGGGGAGAGGTCAGCTTTTCCCTCCATGTTTTGCAGGCAAATGAGATGGGGGGTTTGACTTTGTGTTCCTCGATTCTGAATGGCTCTCCATTGTCCCAGGGAGAGCTAAGGGCTAAGGGCTGCATAGCATGGGGGCAAGAAGTCTAGACAACTACGACGTCGGTTACAGCAAAGCAGGGACTACATAACATGTGTTCAAGAAAGACAGACAACCGCATGTACAATAAGCAATGCCAACTATGGAAGAACAGAAGTGACGGCCAAGAAACAATAACAGCATCTACATACAGCCGACAAGAATCTACATACAACTTACTCAAGGTTCTCCCTGCTTCTTCTTACGGACAGCCTTGAGTCCTGCCTTGGAAGGGACAGCAGAGCCTTGTGATGGTCGGGGACGGGGTGCTGATGGTGTGACAGTAGAGACTCCTGTGACCAATGAACAGGATGTGCTTGCCACAGGTGGAGCATGAGGCAGCTTCACCGAAGACTGAGAGGCTTCCGGAGGGGGGACAAATGCTGGGGCATTCGTGGGAAGCCTCTTTTGGGCTATACTCGGACCCGATGATGCGTTGTGTCCATCACGAGTCGGAACTGGGATCGCAGCTAGGGGTGGAATCTTTGGCCGTGGAGCAAATGGATTTGGCTTCGGTAGTCGTCGAGATGGGTCTGTAATCTGCACTCGTGCTATTTTGAGGATTGAACAGTTAGTATACGTCACTAAGTGCCTTGGGATTGGGGGTGCGGTGGAAAATAAAGACACAGTGAGTACTAGACGGCGCGAGCACAACGGTGTCGAGG
>JAEUWS010000739.1:0-38178 GCA_018524945.1 Podaxis sp. C-F-92630
CGGGCGCGGTGGATCAATAACCACCCCACTAGTCATACTTCTCCAGAAGGCCGACGAAGAAGAGTCGTCCTGCGTTCCTTGTGTTAGGTTTGTTAACCTTAGTGAGATGGTCTCGGGTTCTTGAATAGCTTCTCGACACCGTTTACGATCATTGACTCTGTGGTAATGAAGATAAATGCATATGCAAGGAACCATGGCTTGGACGGAGGACTTACACGGCCAACATAGTAATCACGTAAGCTAGAAAAAGAAAGGTTAGCTAGCTTAATGGATAGAGGCGTTTAATTCATGATTACTTCGTGCACGGATCAGATAGATGGCTATAGCTATGTAGCTACCCCAGAAGAGAGTGTACTAGTGGACAGGTCAAGGGAACCCGAGTTGGATAACCAGTAAGTACACCACGTACTGTTAACAGGTAGAGAAGCGTCGAAATCCTGTTACGGTTCAATATGATCAGTATAGGATTGGAGACGAATCTCGGAATCGTCACCATAGAACTAGACCTGTGCTTACGGTCCAGTAGATGAGATCTCGGACAACCCGTATGGTTCCTCCCCTTCGGAATGCGAAAAGAAAAATCACATGAGATGCGAAGGAAGCTGGATTGAACGAGAAACCTGTACCGTTCACGGACTCCTCGACTTTGGTGATAAAGCATCCAAATCATTGCTCCGGCAGTGATCCCATCTGAGAGGATCTTGAGGCCAAATGAGATGATTAGCCAGATCTGTCCGTTGGATGGGATCAAGACAGAACGCAAAAGTTTGGAAAGAGAGCGCACGCTGTTGACCGCGTTCTCGGGGTAGCATGCGGTCTCAATCCTATATCCATGCTATAGGTAAACAAGGCCTTGCGGACGCTTGACAATGGGACTGACATTCCATATATGTACTCTGGGTTGTGTAAGGACTTAGAGCAGCATCAGAAGTCAGGGGCATCAACTTACTCAAATTGCAACCTGAAATTCAAGCAAAGATTAGGTTGTCAGCGGCGGCTGTACCCGCTCAACCAGCTCACCTATTGAAACAATATAGGGGATAAACTAAGTGGAATCAGACTCGTGCATCCTCCTTCAAGTTCCATACAAGAACGTACTGTGAGGACAGCTAAATGTTTCTTCCCTGCAACTACGGATCACTGTCAAACTCAATATCGACCAGGTGATGAAAACCGTACATCGCCACATGCGTAAAATGAAAAATCTGTCCCAGGGTTTGTGTGAGCGGACGGATTAAAATTAATCTGTGGCTTACAGCTCAACAAGCAAGCAAGACAACTCCTAAAAAGTCGGAGAAGGCTCAGATCACTCTGTTTAAATATAGGAGGGACCCGGAATCACTTGCCGTAAGAACGAGCACCGCCTGAGACAATCCATCAACTTCGAGGATCAAAGGGGGTCGAAGAGGTCAAACGCACCATATATGCCCTTCAATAGCACAACCAGTAAACAACGGGAGTTGCGCCAAAGAATGAACTTACCAGGAATTGCACCATATAAACTCACGAGTATTCATCCCGATCCCCCGTTGGATTAATGTATAATACTCGACTGCAACTTCCCAGACAAGGATCATTGTATCAGCCTGTAGGACCACAAATAGATGAAGAGCAATAATGGGAAGCTGAGAGCCTTGTTACTGACAACCCATACAACGCCCATCTACCAAACAATGAACTTCAGCATCCAAAGATGTGAGAATAGAGAGGAACTCACGAAAATCTTGAATAGCAGTGGGTCTCTGGGGTACAATCGAAAATACCACACCATCTGGCTGCATGATATTCCAAACATCCTGTCACCAGGGGTTGTCGTTGAAGCAGGGAAGCAGGGAAGCAGGGAGAAAGCATAGGAAGGTCGCCGTCAGTGCACTAGTGCAAGAGAAGGAAGCCATGACATCGACTGTACTTACACGTGTGCAAGGCTTCCACCGATGCTCACCATACCATACAGCTTATGCGCGTTAAGTGGTCCAAGATCATAGTCGGAATTTAAAGGCACAACTGGGGCCGAGGACGACACTGACATTACCGTTGGTCGCAGTCGGTGTGTTCAAGAGTCTCGCTAAGGGGAACGAGCTATTAGAAAGGTAAAGTTTAGGGAGAAGGGGAAAGCTTAAGAAGTCGGCTTTGAGCATATATAGTCAGGACCCAAGCCTTAGATTGAATACTTCGTTGCGTAGAAGTAAACACATCACATAGCTCTATTTCCATTATAGGTATTAATTCAGAGCCGAGTGGAGTTGAAGATATCATTAGCAGTCGTCATCCGCCAAAAGTGAATGCAGGCATACACGTTGCGTCCTGCCTGTTGTACTATCATTGGTCCGGTGTTTGAAACCCAGGCGGGTGTTTGAAAACGCAGTTTGCACAGGCCACACACATCCGTCGACCTTGATTATTTTTTCTAGAATGTAGAATGGCTACCTCTAAATGACTCTGTAATTTTTAACAGACAAAATGGCATATGTGGCGAGTAATCTGAGAATTACAGCAAACTTGGTCCTACTACACCTTGGAAACCACGATCAAAACCCAGATCTAGCCAGATCTTCTGTACCGTTTGTTATGAGAACCTGGTAAAATATGCAACGGTGTAGACTGGTGTAGTACCTCAAATTTCATGACACAAATCTGCCAAACAGCTGAGAAAAATAACAAACCCCAGGTTTTGTGTCGTCGAGCGTGACGGAGCTCGGAGATCATTGAGCCGAAGCCATACATAGCAGGGATAGAATTTCACCGTGACTGATGTGTGACAAGGTTTTCAAACAACCCGATGTTTTCGACCTCGCTCTGAAAATCTGTTGCTCATGGTGTCCTACAGCACCCTAAAATCCTAGAAAATTCATATCTGCGTTTCCAGAATGATTTCCCACAGGTATACAAAGTTTTGCTCGCAAATATACTGTAGGTGCTGAGAAAATCACTCGCGACTGAAAAGCTTTCAAACACCGGACCAATGATAGTATAGAGTGAGGCATCCACCTCTTAAGTAAATTATAGTCCCTGCAGACTTATGTTACCATTCTCCTGCTATAGAATCTTGTCGAATGGACTCTTACGGACTTGTTTCAGTCTACATTCATTTGTTTACTAGTATTTCACTGCCATTCATTACATAAGCATAGTATTACAACGCCTGTAACAGTGTTGTGTCGATCATGTCGGCCGTGTTTTAGCCAAGGGGTGCAAGGGAGTCTAACCTCAAATGTCCCAGCATCCAGCGGAGCCGCCATTCCCAGGCTGACCATGCAGTTTGCACGGGTTGTTTGGGGCTTCTCCTAAGATGCACCCCTGGCTGGCACAGGCAGGGACCGGCTAGGAGAACGGTTGGGTGCACAATGCCAAGTGGTTTCGACCCTGCGAAAAGTCTCGTCAGATGGGCTGTTGCTATCGCTACCCTGACCGCTCGTCCTCTCAGGTTCGCTCAGGGTTACCCTCCACTAAACGTACCGGGGGGCTGGGCTAGTGGTTGAGTTGCCGTCGAGGTCAGCTACAGCTCGCCTCGAAATTACACGCTTGGACCCACTTCGAAACAGCGAGACGAAACCGAGTTGGCCTCTGCGTGCTAAAGAGCCTTCTCTTCGAGTAAGGAGACATGTACCTAGCCATTGCAATCGACTCGGTTGTCACCGTTCTGGTGTTTTACGGCTTCTCAAAGGTAGACTCAATTCAGGGAGTCTCAGCTTCATCTCGGATGATCTTACTGAACCGACACTCGATGTCGACGACAATGATTCCACTGATTCCGAAGATTTGACTTGAGAAACACGGTTTGCGCTTGGTCTCTAGTCTACCTTTTTTTTTATGAGTGTTTTTCATATCATTATTTAATCTGCCAATGCTATTGGCTGGGAAATGTTAGCTGGAAGCGGACGACCTCGAGGTGCCAAAGTGCTCATAAAAACTCGACGGCACGGGTTGTGACCAAAGTACCACCCCACCTCGCCTCATCTCACCTCACGACAACACTTACTTAAAGGCATATCTCCTAACTATGATCGCCATCAGATCCCTGAGTTTATCTCGAACATATACATGTGATCTGCCATAACGTTACCTAAAATATATTGTCACTTCAATATCGTGGGATAACCCCTGCAAGTTGGGTGTGTAGGTCTTCTCTACTTATCGCTATTTCCCTTTCTCACACATCTTCCAACCATGAGCACGCACCGTCTTAACGTAGCGACGTCATATTGGGGAAAATTGGCATCGAGTATCAGACAAAACCACTCGTGACGGGCCTTGGAGGATTGTAAGTTCTTGTTGAATTGCACCTCATCGAAGTTAACATGTGCAACTTAGGTATTATGAAGGCAAAGAGTTCGAAACATCATTAAAAGAGAAGCGCCCAGGCGATCTGTCGCCCGAACTAGTCAAAGCCCTGTCGATTCCTCCGCTCGCGCCTTCTTGGCCCATTAGTATACAACGATTTAGCCCACCTCCGAGCTACTCTACACCGAGGATACCTGGGTTGAATGCGTCTGTTCCAGGGGGGTGAGTCAATTCAACGCGCGTTGATCATGCATGGATACTGATTTCAATTCAGGTGCACAGTGGGGTTCCTATCATGGCGAAAACCACCGTTGGATGAGAACAATCGACCGCTTCACAGTGATGTATTTGGTGTATTGCCGAAGGTGGCCGACACTGGGGTGAGTCCGGGTCTCTTTGCTATACTTCCCGTCCAAGAGTGCTCATCGTAGCTCTAGTTGGGCGAACCTGTTGACAAGGCACCGTGGGGTGAACTCGAGCTAGAAGAAGGTCCGCATCGCTTCCATCCTGAGATGCTGAAACCGACATTCATGACGTTTTACAAAAGGGGAGAACGAAAAAGAAGGGGAGGAATCAGAGGAGGAGGAAGTCGCCGATGTCTCGATGAAAGGGACCCAAACACCATCCGGCCTCGAGACGCCGTCAGGCATGGCCAGCGTCGTTTCGACCGTCGCCGGAGGACTCGAGACACCCGATTTCCTCGAGCTTCGCAAAAATGCAAGGCCGTCAACGGATACGGAAGACTCGGGTCCGAAAAGTTTGTACCAGGTTGTGCCGGAGAAGCAGACGAATGTACGTGGACTCATGGGAAGCGAGCGCGACTACGACGTGTCTGCCGCTACTGGTGGCGCAATTCCTGTACTGGGTGATGAACGTGGCAGCAAGGTATGCTCTAACGGCATTAGTTGTCATGAGTTTTCGCTGATAACATTTGTCTGAACAGAAGAAGAATGGTGTTGATGTATCACTTGATGCATCTGAGCTTGAGGGTCTGACTGAGGATGAGTTGAGACGGAAGTATGATGCGCATGCGAGAAGTAATGCTGGTGTACCAGGGAGCAAGGAGGACTTCTCCGAGGTGGTTGCGAAGGAGATGGCGAAGAAAAAGCAGAAGATGGAGAGGGAGAAGGAAGGGAAGAAGGACAGATTCAAGTTCTAGATGTGCAGTTCGTTTCAGGTCCATTCTCTGTTCGCTTTTGTAATGTGTTTTGCTGGTGATGTATTCAGGCTTCGTATATGACAGCTTGCGCGTCGACCAAATCCGGTCTACTGGCCTCCCCGTTGAACTTCCCTTCGGATGTCCCGCATCCTCCTAAACCGTTTTGGTTCATTTTCTCCTCTACTCGGGCAATGGCCTTTGGTGCATACAATATTACATGCCGCCTTCTCAAATGACTTAGATATACGCTGGATTGTGGGCGTAACGGACATCCCATGATTTTCCTGCGATAGGGCGAGTTACGGTGACTGAGTTAAATCATACCATAAGTCATTTTGGCGGATGCGAAACCTGATACTGCAAGTCACTTATACTCGGCCGGGTCAGCTCGCACTAAGATCGTTGATTTGAATAAACTGTCTTGGTCAAGAATGTCTCCCATTCATTGGCTCAAATTATTCATGCAATCTCCTCACGAATTACCAACAGAACTTGCAGGGGATCGATTGCTCATTCATGGAAGCCACCTCAGATAGGTGCATCACAGAAACGGGGGATTGTAAACGAGTCATTTAACATGAAACAAGAAATGAAATAATTCAACCAGTCAGTCCTTTGGCGCTTTCCCTGCTACATATTTGCTACTACACCCAGCGGCACAGCAAGGGGAAAATGGTATATCCCACTGCAACCTCCATTAGTCGAACCTCGACGAAGAATGATGTTAGGCCGGGCGCGGTGGATCAATAACCACCCCACTAGTCATACTTCTCCAGAAGGCTGACGGAGGAGAGTTGTTCTGCGTTCCTTCCTTTGTTAGGTTCGTTAACCTTAGCGAGATAGACTCGGGTTCTCGAATAGCTTCTCGACACCGTTTTCGATCATTGATTCTGCGATAGTTGAAAATGAGTGCATGTGCAACGAGTTACAGCTTGGATGGAGAACGTACATGGCTAACATGGCAATCACATAAGCTAGAAAAAGAAAGGTGAGCCGGTTTGAAGGACAGAGGCGTTGAATCCACAATTACTCCGTCCGCGGATTAGGTAGATGGCTAGGCCTATGTAGTTTCCCTCCAAGAGAGTATACTAGTGGGTGGGTCAGGGGAACCCAAGTTGAAAAGCCAGCAGGTACACCACGTACTGCTAAGGTGTAAACAATCGCCGAAATCCTGTTGTAATTCAACATGATTAGTACAGAATTGAGACGATTCTAGGAATGGTTACCATAGAACTAGACCTGTGCTTATGGTCCAGTAGATGAGATCTCGGACAACCCGTATGGTTCCTCCTCTTCGGAGCGCGAAAGACGGATCACATGAGATGTGAAGGAAGCTGGATTGAATGAGAAACACATACCGTTCACGGACTCCTCGACTTCGGCGATGAAGCATCCAAATCATTGCACCGGTAATGATCCCGTCTGAGAGGATCTTGAGGCCAAATGAGACGATCAGCCAGATCTGTTCATTGAATGAGACCAAGATAAAAACCCTGAAAAAAAGAGCATACACTATTGACCGAGCTCTCCGGGAAGCACCGAAGCACAACTCTATATCCATATTATATCTAAGCAAAGGTCTTTACCAAATGCTTGATAGCTAGACTGACGTTCCATATATGTATTCTGGGTTGTGTGAAAACTTAGAGAGGTGTCGGAAGTCAAAGAAGCATCGACTTACTCAGATTGCAACCTGAAATTCAGGCGAAGATTAGATTGTGGGCAGCAGTTGTACTTAGTCAATCAGCTCACCCATTGAAATGATATAAGGAATGAACTAAATGGGATCAGACTCAGTGCATCTTTCTTCAGGTTCCATACAAGGACGTACCGCGAGGACAGCTAAATGTTTCTTCTCTGCAACTAGAGATCATTGGCAAGCTTTATATTGAGTGGGTGATGAAAGCCGTACATCGCCACATGCGTAAAATGAAAAATCTGTTCCACGATTCATGTGAGTAAACAAGGTAGAACTGATTTCTGTGGCTTACAGCTCAACAAAGAAGCAAGATAGTTCCTAAAGTCAAAGAAGGCATATATTACTCTGATTAAACATAGCATTTAAGGACCGCTTACCGTAGACGCGAGCAGCAGCTGAGATAATTCATCAGCTCGAGGATCAAAGAGAGCCAAACAAGTCTAACGCACATTATACATCCTTCAATAGCTCAATAAGTAAGCAAAGGCAGTTGCACTCAGAAGAACTTACCAATGACTGCACCACATGAACTCACGAATCGCCATCCCGATCCCCCGTAAGATCGACGTGAAATACAGACTCGCAAAGACCGAGACAAAATTCATTATATCAACCTGTAGGACTGCAAATAAATGGAAAGCGAGGAGAAGCTGGGGACCTTGTTACTGACAGCCCATACAATGCCTATCTATCGAACACAGAACATCAGCGTCGGAAGATGTGAGAATACAGAGGAACTTACGAAAATCTTGAATAGTAGAGGATCGTTCGGGTACGATCGAAAATACCACACCATCTGGCTGCATGATACTCCGAACATCCTGTCAACAGCGCATCGTTGTTGAGGCAGGGAAGTATGGAGAAAACAAGTGAATGTCATCGTCAATGCTCCAACACAAGGAAAAGAAGCCATGACATCAACTATACTTACACATATGCGAAGCTTCCACCAATGCTCAGCGCACCATAAAACACGTGCACATTAATTGGTCCGAGATCATAGTTGGAATCTACAGGCACAAACGAGGCTGAGGGTGGCGCCGACATCGTCGTTGATCACGGCCGGTGCGCGAGAAGGGGAAACAAGCGGTTAGAGGGCGTAGTCTAGAGAGAGGAGGAAAACTTAAGAGGTTGTATTTAAACATAGCGTGGTCAGGATCCAGGTCTTGAAATGGCTACCTCGTTTTGCGGTGGCGTCTAGTGGCGCAGCCCGATTCAGACTCCGTTATAAGTACTAATTCAGGGCTGAGTAGAGTTAAAATCATCGCCAACCGTCACCGATCAAAAGGGCATGCAAACGTATCGTTGTACCTTGCTTGTTGCGACGGATGTAGGAATGGAAATACCACGCAGCAAGTCCAATAAAGAAAGCAATGGTGGTTTAGCCATGGTGATGAAGAACCACCTAAATAATCCTGTTATCTACAATATGGCGCGAGGCATACACCTCTTATTGAGCGATAGTCCCTGCAGACTTGCGTTACCATTCTCCGGCATCTGGTAAGCCACTGTCATAGCTTCGGCAATTCATCGGCGTCCAACCTTATTCGTAGGCGCCCAGCCCTTGTGACGCTAGAGTGGGGACCCTAGCGGCACACGAAAAACTCAAAGGACGTAACACTCGACATGAGTAAATTCGACATTCCAGAGTCTAGCTCATACACCCTGTAGCCATCTAATATATATATGTGAAGCGGTAAATGAAATTAGATAACTAGCCCTTCGAGAACAGACATACGCAAACTATGGTGCCAGGAGTCGCGAAGTCACGAATACGCCATCTCTGGGCTAAATTTATCTGTCCACCAACTAGCGATGACTATCCCTGTCTTGCACTATCAGACGATATCTGGTGAACCGCTAGGCTGTGAAGTGTCATTTCGGCCCGCGTTAACACCTTAGAAACACAAGCCACAGGCCTATTAGGCTTCCAGATTTCCAGAATGGAAGATGACGAAATAGAGGGATAGTTGTCTTCAAGGTCACTAATAATTGAGTACTTAATGGCAACGGCCTTCGTGGCATCTACGGACTCTTCAATATGTTTATTCATTACTTACTGCGAGCATTCACTGAGAAGTTAGAACTAACTGGCCCAGGCTATTCGACTGGCAGGATGGAGTTTTATCACTCATGAGACCTAATTGAGTGTGGAGAAAGGCTGTGCAGGTGAGAAGGGGAGTTGAAGCTCAGAAATCGAGAGACATTGGACGGAGGATAGAATGTATTCATTAAAAAAGATATCTACTATTTGTTTACTACGAGAATTGAGCCGGGACGATTTCCACTTATAGATAAGCCCAGGATAATAGCGACTATAGATCTATGACTAATAATATGGTTCTCTATTCTACTTAACAACAGCGGAGATGGATTGAAGTCAACGCGTTCTGACAACTTGATGATGACTATATGCGAACAAGTAGATACACTGAGTGCGTGCTTGCCCTAGATCTCTATTGTGGAAGGTAGTGGATCGGTGTAGAGTTAGAGAGTGGAGTATATTATATTACGCTAGCGTTGGGTAGTCTTATATGTTATATACGTGAGTCATCGTACTTTATAGAGTAATTTCATGTGCTCCGTCGTGCCATATGTCGACGACTCGACTTGCCAACTCAACAGTCTCCTTGGATTCTAAGTAGAACTCGAGAATGATGCAGCGCAATGCTACCATATGCGCCATGGATGCTTTCTATTGTAAAATCGGCACACACATGTTGTTGTTAATTGACCATTGAGAGAGCGTCCTCAGATGTGTCGTTCTAGGTAGTTTTCGGTGGTGGACCCTGGTGGACCAGACAGAAAACGAAAAGCTCAGAAACGAAGGGATCTCCAGCCTTTAAGGGGTTAAGGGTGTGATTTATGTAATTGAAGTTACGTCCCTCACTGATCTCGGCCAATCTTTTGGCCAGCACATCAGTGACCTACCATTGACCGACCAAAGTTTGGATGTGCCCCAGTTTGGATGAATGCTTGTATCTTTTGCACTACACTTGATATAAAGTACCAAATATTGTAATGTATACCTGATAGACATTCTATTTATTTTGCTTGCATTATATTGCCCAGACATGAAGCGGTTGCAGAGGTCGAGGGACAAGGTGAGCAGGCGAAAATCACTCTCAGTCACGCCCGTTGTTTGGTTGGGAAGCCGTACCAGGCCGTACCTGATGTGACCATTCAAATATTCAAACCGTGGGTACATCCGAACTTCCTGTCAGTCGATGCTTGTTGGGCGCATCAGATCCCGCTCCCAGGGTTTGCTGACGTACAGCACTCTTGACTTGCCGGATTTTGAGTCTCATGTCAATGCCCTAGGCATATTTTTCTGAACTTAATCCACTAGTGCTTGGAGGTCCCACACTTCCGAGCTCAAAAAGGTTTAGTCATAAGAGTCTCACATTGGCTCTTGAGGTAGAGTTCTGCTGGCAACTCAAGTAATAGTCAAGGAAGGCATGAATCGTGCGTACCGTTTACCAGAAGAGGGTTAATCTCCAGTGTGCAATTAATGCTGCTCGAGCTTTGCCAGATACCTAGGACTATAGATAAGGCACAGCTCCTTGCCCGGAACCATTTACCTCAGTGCTCAGGCAGTGAAACACTCCGAAGTTGACGATGTCTAGTAAGCTCACCCCCTGGGCCCTGTGTGGTATGATTGTGCCAATAATTAATCTGGCATTTGTAGATGAATCAGGGTCGCACAAGATCAACTATAAATCTGGCCAAGTCAGCGCTGCGAAAGTTTTCTATCCAACACAGACTAGCAGAATCCTAATCAGTAAGTCTGATAAAGGGGATTCTAGCAAAGTACATTGCGGTGGTTGAGGTAGGTTGTGTATTTATACGCGCTGAAATTGCGAAACGTCTACTTTAATGGTATGTTGTTGCTGTTGGTTTAGAGATAGCGCATCCAGAATCTCGAATTGGATGACTTTCTGTTCGGCGATGCGGAGCCGGCGCGGTTTCCACCGCTGTTCAAGGCCCAGAGTGGAAGCTAGAAATGTCTTTCTGCAAATGAAGGGGGCTCGGCTCATAGGGAGAAAGCACTGACTATCACCAGGAGATGGTTTGGGACCTTAAACCAGTTGGTCAAGATACCTATCGCATCCGCTCCCTGTCTCGATATTGTGTATTTGAGTTCTGGGTACGGATCTCGCCTGGACTGTTGTACCATGTCTACTTTCGGGTCGAGAGGTTCATGAGGTGCGTGGTCTATTTTTGACATGGCGGTGTTGATGATGTTTACATTTCGATGAACATATAATATGCAACCTCAGGTCTTCCTGCAAAGCAATATTGAGGGCACCGAGCAAGAGTTCAAGTTTGTTCTTCTCTCGTAGGGCTGAAGTACTGAAGAGTAGTGGCCATGATGGAGACGGAACGATAAGTAGTTGGAATTGTGTATAGGCGGAAATGAAATTGAATTATGAAATGGTGTCTCCGATCCATGCTCCTGGGATGCAGGTTCAAACTTTTATGTCTTCGAAATTCAGGAGTCGTTTTGATTGGGAATTGGTCATCTTATTGAGCATCTGTGCGAAGAAGCCGGATGACAGCATGCACAGCATTCTTCGGGATACCGGAACAAAGTGCACCGATGCGTTGAATTTCCGGACGCTGTTTGTTGCAAAGCCGGTTCATGGATCCGAAGAGTCGGTGTGAGTCTGGTCAAATTGATTGTAAGGGATAAGACGGGGGCGCGTGGGTGGAGTGGCGGGGTGAGTTACAGGTTATTGTTGATGGTGTTTGATGGTGTTTTATGGGGGAGCAACAATGGTGATGGGGTTGGTTGTGTTCTGGGAAATGATGGTGATGTGATCCAAAAGACGCCCATTGCGCGCCAGCATCACCCCTGGCCATGCTCTGATCACCTGTCTCCTCCTTCACCGTCCTCCACCACCACCACCTCCCGCCCCCGCCGACGATCTCCCGGACCATGTCCAACGTCAAGCTGTGAGCGCTTTGTCCTCCCTTCATGATCTACTGTTGTTCATTGTTTGTCCTGTAGCACCCTCCGACCGCCACCCAACGTCGACTTTGTCCATGGTTGGTATCTGCCCAGTCTCTACGTTCTGCCAGCTCAATATTTTTTGCTAGGTTATCCAGGTATACCCCCTGGTCAGGATAGACCCCAGGCTGCAGTGAAAGGAGTGCGTAACCTACTTGCCTCATGCCATGTACTCCCAGTTCTCTAACCTCCGCTCAACAGGCTATTGAGGTGCGAACACCGGGTCCCGGTGTCAAGGCCCAATGGGTGCGCATCGAGCTGCGCAAGGTGGAGACGCTTCCAGGTGGAGGGGACCAAAACACATTCTATGACTATGTCGGACCCAGCCCGGTGACTCTTTGGAGCGCGCCTGACGAATACAACATCCTACGTACAGTGAGTCAATCCTCTCATCAACGATACATGCGCTGATGCATTTACAGCAAGACTTTCCATTTTCGATAAGAATACCGGAGTCGATACCGCCCACCATCGCTCTTGAGAATCGGGGTGAGTTGATGTTTCTTCAACCACGTGCTTAGCGTTGAATTGATCACTGCCTTATAGCTGGCATTCAGTACGAGCTGGTAGCGACCGTGTGTATAAAGGGCAAGAAGTGAGCGCATATATTCATGCTACACTGATTGCTCACCTAACCTGCATATACAGAGGCTTCCTACGCAAACGGAAGAACATCGTCGCGAAAGAGATAGCACCGGTAATTATCGACAAGCATGAACTGCATTCTACGTGGCCCGTTTACTGCCAGCCAGAAACGCGACAGCTAACTCAAGAAGGCGTTACTTTGGTCGTCGAAAGAGGGCATACCTGTTATGGACCAGGCGACCGCATCTCGGTTGTTGCAACCCTCAAGTCCGATAAACTCAATACTGTTATCCTCCGGGGTTTTGAAATGACCCTCAAAGAGTCGACCATCTTTCGTGCACACACCTTCGGAACAACGCGCAAGGCAGCACCTTTGGTCAAAATATCGAACGTTACCGAGGCCAGGGTCGCCATTAATGCAACTCTGTATGGTGGAACGATGCACCAGGCAGAACTTGCATGCCAATTACCACCTAATCACACCACTACAACCTTGAATGCTGCCCGCCATATCGATGTGACGTACGTGCTGTCTATCAAGGCGCTGATGGGCACGGGGGCTCATGTCACCATGGATCTTCCCGTTATCATATCGAATTGGCAAAGGTGAGTTGTATGGCTATCTTCTTCTAAACACTTGGCTGATTTCTCCATAGATATGTCTCTCAAGAAGCGATCAGGTATTTCATCTGCCCCTTGCCCTGATATATCTGTTAAATCCATGTTGCAGGCGTATTGGTCCAGCGCCCGCACTTTCTTTGATCCCGCCATCATCCTCCGCGCCTGTTATGTCTATTGAACCAACAAGCCCTCCACGGTCTCAGCAACCTGCCGTGGCCGGCACTTTACCATCTTCATCCCACGGTCGACCTCCGTCCGCAAATCAATTCAGCTCTCTACCGGCTTCAAACATCTCAGGGCGTCCCACCACCGCTGGCACCACCAATTCTATTATTGATGAGTTTGGATATGGTGTTGGCTACGGAAAGGCCGACAATCATCGCCAAAATTGGGAGTCCAAAGCTCTTCAAGAGGATTCGATGACATCCCGACCGACCGCAAGCAGCCCTACTAGTAATACAACTACGCCTGGAAGACGTCCCAACTCGGCGAGATCAGCCAATCCCACCAACAGATTTACCATCACAAATGCGGAGCCAGAAATCCCAGAGGAAACTGCTATTCGTAAAACGTCATTTGGTGCCACCTCTCCTGGCCGAAATGCCGCCTCCTCCCAACAGCCGCAGCAACGGTGGCCAACTGCTATAGATGAGAAAAGAGCCTATGAGCTTGCGAGGTCGAAGGTGGAGAAAGTACAGGGTATTGCTGCTGCGGTGAGCGTGTTGTGCATCTTCTACACTTAGCAGGCGCTAAGGACAAACAGCCTGCTCCAATTCCTGTTTCTTCTACCCCTCCCCCTCAGAGCAAGACCACACCGGCCCCAGGGGCCAATAAAGCAT
Organism: Podaxis sp. C-F-92630; assembly: GCA_018524945.1. Classification (NCBI taxonomy): domain Eukaryota; kingdom Fungi; phylum Basidiomycota; class Agaricomycetes; order Agaricales; family Agaricaceae; genus Podaxis; species Podaxis sp. C-F-92630. Next base: position 14,196 of record JAEUWS010000739.1, read on the forward strand.
GGTTGTCTGCAAAAGATGAAAAAGCGCTTCTCTACGAGAAGGCTCAGGCTGCTGTACAAAAGACTCAACGCCAGGCCACATCCCCGGACGGTCGTACCGTGACCGGTGGTTCCGGGAGTGGAGTTAACAACACGACAGCGGCCGAGTTATATCAACAGGCTATGGCGGGTGTCAACTCGAATCCGAATAGGAATCAACCAGCTCTACCACATGTTTCGCCTCTGTCTGGTGGATCACGGAAACCACCGGCGTCTACTCCCAATATTCCCCAGCACATGACGGCGGAGATGGAGAAGGCTGCGCTGAAGAGATACGAGGAAGCAAAAATGGCCGTCGAGAGGGTACACAATTCAGGTTATACGAATTCGGCTGGGCCTGCTCCGATTGCATACGATTCACTGTTTCCGAAAGCGGGTGGATCTTCTGCTGCCGCGGACGCCCCGCCATCATTTGAGGCTTCCGTTTCTTCTGCTGCTGCAGCCGCGCCACCTATGTCTGCTCTTGCGGAAAAGGCTGCTTTAGCGGAAAGGATGCGAGCGAATGACGACCAGTCTGCATCAAATCAAATCACAGCCCCACCTCCATCTTTCAATGTCGCAACGGCCGTGGGTACCAATACTGCACAGCAATATATGGATGCGGCGGCTGAGAAGGAAGCCGTAAGGAAGAAGCTCGAGGAGAGAGATGCTCGGGCTGCTGCTGCAGCTGCGAGGAAGAAGTCAGCGTCAGCGCAACGAACCAAACAACAGCAAACGCCTCTCAGGAACGGATCCACCGGCTCTGGGGCACGTCCAACGCCGACACCTCCTTCCAATACGACTCCCGACAAGAAGATTTTGACGGCTGCGGAAGAAAAGGCACTGTTGCAGGCGAAGTATGAAGAAAATGATGCAAAGGCACAGAAAAAAATTAATGGATATGCGAACCACCAAAACTCGAGCACGACTCCACCCCCTCCGTCCTCGTCTCCTCAGCTGCCCCTCCAGCCGCAGCAAAACAACGCTGCACCAACACCGCCGCCATTAATGCCTCGTCCGCCTGCGGAGTATATTCAGGAGACGCAGGAAGAGGATGCAAGGGTGTCGAAGATTGCGATTGATGGAGCGAGTGTAAAGTTGGACGAGGGTGAAGATGAGTTTGGTGGTGTCGGTGGGGTGTATATTAATGGTAATGGGAATGGGCATGGGGCTGTAGTTAAGGCGCCAGGACCGCCTCCTCCCTTGCCGCCTAAACCTGCTGGGGAGTGAGGGGTAGGCCGTGATGTGAATGTTGTGGCTATGGTAAAGCGCGAATTTGGGTGCCGGACGTTCTAACTTGCTGGTTTTATCTATCTCTCGTTTTTTTCTCTCTCGATATATGTATATCCCCCGCACTTTCGTTTGATATCCTTGACATAGCTGCTTCGTTCATTGCTTAGTGTTGTCAGTCTACATATTACTTGTTCATCACTTTAGTTTTTGCCTTTTATCATTATGTATCCCTCTTACCTCTCCTTTTTTGCTGTTGGTCCTCCGAAACGAGAGGATGGAAGCGATGGGTGTTTGACTGGAGTGATGAGTTTGGAATGCACCGTAAGGTGCGAAGGGACGTTCCGTGCGAGTCCCATAGCTTGTACGCACATCAGTCTTCGTGAGAGATCTGAAGAATCCTCGTGTCCTGCTACTCTAGTGCTGTACTACACCAGGACCATTGACCACCTGTCTCCCTATCACTCACCATACCATGTCCCATGCCAGGCTGTGAGTATAGGTTGCCCTGTTGATCATGTAATATGCTACATCGCTTATTCCTTCCGACCACCATCCAACTCTGAGTTTGTCCAAGGTTCGTTTGCCTTCGTTTGTCCCGTCTGGCCTGCTCAAAGTTCCTCTCATAGGCTATCCGGGGGTACCCCCTGGTCCGGATAGACCTCAGGCCACAGTGGAAGGCGTGTGAGATCCTTTTGTTTCATACGAGAAACCCCTCATCCCTGATGTTGGCCTCCCAGACTGTTAAGTTGTGGACGCCCCCGCATGGCGTACCGGCCCAATGGATACGCATCGAGCTGCGCAAAGTAGAGAGACTTCCCGATGAGGGGGATAAGGACGCATCCTACGACGTTATTGGACCTGGTCCAACCATTCTTTGGAGCGCGGCAGAAGACTACAGCATCTTGCGTCGTGTGAGCCAATCTCCCAACCGGCTGTCGGTCTGTGCTCTGATGTGCCCATAGCGAGACTTCCCATTTGCGATAGGAATGCCGGAGTCGGTACCGCCCACCCTTGGCGTGGGGGGTAGGTATATGCGTCTTGATGTATAATAGTCAGGTTGAATTAATGATTGTAACCCTAACCCATATCCGGTATGAGCTGGTGGCCGCTGCACATGTGAAGGAGAAGAGGTATCGACACGTCTATATGTCTTATAGGTCACTCATTCCTCTCCGCATAATAGGGGATTCTTGCGCGAGAAAAATACGATCATCACAACGACGGAACTTGTCGCCATTGATAAGCACGAATTACACTCCGCATGGTCCATTTACCAACAACCAGAGAAGCGGCAACTTACCAAGGGAAACGTCACCTTACAACTCGAACGGGGAGAGACCCGTTATGGACCTGGTGATCGCATCTCGGTTATGGCAACCCTCATAGAGGAAAAACTCCATACGTATCGGATGTTTCAAGGGTTTTGAGATGACTCTTAAAGAGCCTATTACCTTTCGCACGATTTCTACACGGACTCTACTCGCGTTGCTCTACCACTATGCAGAGGACAAGCCCGCCGTGATCTTCCATGATGAAGCGATGCACCATGCAGAACTTGTGTATCAGGTATCACCTTATCACACCACTACGACCTTGAACAATGCCTGTCGCATCGATGTGACGTATGTGCCATCTGTCAAAGCGCTGATGGGCACGGGAAACCATGTCACCATGGATCTTCCTGTTATCATATCGAATCGGGCAAGGTGAACCACATGACTCTCATCTTCAGATCACTTTGCTCATTTCTCTTCAGACATGTTTCCCAGGAAGCGATTAGGTATTTCATCTCTCCTTCCGCTAGTACGCCCGCTGAGTCTGCATAAAGGCGTATTGGACCGGTACCGCATTCTCCTTGGTTACCTCTTCTTCCGCTACATCCGTTGAATCTATTCGGCAACAATCCGCCACAACCAGCACATTCCCATATTCCACCCGCATGAAGCGCCCAACATTTCTCCCAGCATGCCTTCACCTCCTCAGAAACAGATTATGGTTATAAAAAAGACAAACCAACAATGGCACTTGGCAGAGAAGCAGAAAGGACCCCTTTGTGAAGAGACCCAGGCTGGTGTTCCACAAACAATCGGGGAAAGTCTCGCTACAAGCGGCGGTAGCTTTGGCAATCTTAAACGACTATGAACCCAATTCGGCCTCCTCAACCTTAGATTTCACCATTGTCAGGCGCTTCACGGAAATTTGTACGATCTGGTTCGAGGATTCCGCGGGTGGAGCAAGAAAAAGCCGCATCCTCTAAAGGATGTGAGGAAACTGAAAAGGCCACAGGCAAAGAGTACAGTGCAAACATCACTGACCCGAGCGACTCTATATCTATTTCATATGAACATCGGTCCTTCGATGCACCCCCTTACGCAACTAATATTCCGCCACCTCCGTTCGGGGATCTATTGTCTGTTGCTAACTCCACACCACTTGCGTCCTCCCTAGTAGCAAAGAAGAAGACGGGGAAAACTGCTGCAGCCAAGTTGACAACGACCCTACCTCTTGACCAGCCTCCACACCTTAGTGTGCCAACAAGTGTTAGGTGGTCGGCCGCCGAAGGCGAGGAGCGACCCTATAAACTCGCGAGGTCACAGGTAGAGCCACAGGGGGCTACGGCTGCGGTAAGTTATCTCTTCCTTGAGAGTCGTCCAAAACTCAGGTATGTCAAACTTGTATCAACCAGGATTCCTCGCCTCCTCCATCTCGAATGGCCGCTCCCGCGAGAACCAGCAAGGACCAGCTATCTGCTGAAGGGGAGCAAGCGTGCCCTTATGGAAAAGCCCAGGCTATGCTCGCTGCAAGGAAAAGACCTCTTCCGAAACCACCGGTCAATTCTGAGAAGTCATCTATGGTTGGGGTACTTTCAGCATCCGTCACGCTACCTACGCCTGAAACGAACGGGGACGGGGGCCCAAATGAAGGTGATCAGGCGGTGATCCAATCAGCAGATATGGAGTTACAACGCCATGTGCCCGGTACGAATCTCAATGCCGCTGGTGGAGAGGAATATCATGGCGAGGAAGTCGAGGTTGGGAGAACTCCGCGGTCATCAGCAGATGTTGATGCGCAAATAGGTGCGTCCTTCAGGTTTATCGGCAAATCTGCGAGCGCTAGCGTGCTATCCCTGTTTAGCAAACCCGGTAGAGCAACCATACCTCGATGTGGATGATTTGAGCTTTCCAGAAAGTCGACTATCCCAATCAGCGACCGCAGCTCGTGTCGAGGTCGATTAACGACTGGTTATTAGGACAAGGACCGAGTACAGGTAGAAGGGAAAGCATAAACCGTACACACACATGATTTATTTACAACAATCACAGTATTCTCATCCATCTCAAACAACATTCATGCCCGATTTGACTACCCGGAAGTTGAGGACGCACATCCGCGTCCGAAGAGCTACGTCCACATAGTAGTTTAATTCTTCCTCTTCTTTGGCTTCACGGATCCCACTTCCTTTCCGGATCCCGCTACGCCAACTCCCCTAGCATCAGCCATGCTGGTTGTTCCAGTCGCGCCATCCATCTCATCCACCACATCCGACTTTCTCTTTCTCCCGGCTACATTCGTAGTAGGCGTAGACGTAGATGCAAGACCACCAGCGGAGGTGGTCCTAAGCTTCGTGGGCGTCATGGTAGGAACCGGCTCAATCACACGTACATTTGCCGCAGGTGAATTCGTTACTGACGTTACTCCGCCCCCATTACTAACGCTACTCGCAGGCGAAGGGATCTCATCGAGGAATGTTGTATCGGGTTCGGCCACATTCATGATCGATTCTCCCGACCAAGTGCCATCCATGCCGCTGTTAGGTGGGAGGGTGCCCAAGAGCATCTCAAAGTCGAAATTGGGGTCGATAGATGAGGGGTCGAATGAAAAGGTATATGTATTCGAAAAGCCAGGTAGATTTGACAAACGCTGGCCGGGCGGTGGGAGTATCGGCGCCGTTGACATCGAAGACGCGGCAACGGACGATGTTGTCGTCGATGCTGCATCATTCAATCTCATACCTGCGCCGATAGTCAATCCGTCGGTCAAATGGCTCTCCCGAAGTCGATTGAAGTGAGGGTCTATCATATTCGCATCTTTCTCGGTATCCCCTGTAGCTCTCCAGCTCGCTGACAGGGGAATAGAGTCGCGCGATATATTTACGTTGAAGGATATCGGGCCCTCGGAGCCCGCACTCGCACCTACATTCACCGCACTATCTGCTGAGGGTGCATGTGCGAGTGAGGGCACTGACGAAAAATCAAAAGTGGTAGCAGGCGTGCGTGGGAATGGAAGTTGCGCCAATGGTGATGGTACCTCAGGACGGTTCGCATCGGGGGTGGTTTGCGATATTACAGCGAGTAGTTGAGCAGCCTGGTCTTGGGAGATGGTGTTGAAGAGGCCCTGGATGCGAGGATCGACTTCGTGGGTCGGTGGGCGGCTGGAGGTTATTGCACGATCAAGCGCTGATGGTTGATAGATCGCACTGGAGGTGGTGGAGCCGTCGTAGGGGGTATGGTGTGGTTGGGGTTGAGGCTGTGCGGAGGTGGTACTATCAGAGGCGACAGTGGTGGACCTGGGCGAGCCCGTCATGCACGAATCGGGGGTACTTGCGCTCCCTCCCATAGCAGCACCAACTGCAAACAGCGAACCATGGTCGGTAGAACCATAGTAGTTGTTTTCCGCGGTAGTCAGAGTCAGACCCCCGGCTGCCGATGGGATAAGAGGAGGGGATGGGACTTCGGCAGGCGTCTCTGTAGCTGAGATATTTTAGGCTGCGGCTGCACAGACTGGAAAGGTACAGAAAAGTCCACTCACCATACGAAACGCTGTTGTAGAGTGCATTCATCGGCTCGGCGGGAGTGGCATCTGGGTCTTCGATTTCGACAATCCCAACCTTGCCTGAAGATTCACGCTCGCCACCTTCAATCATGAGACGCGTTCTCGTGTGGGGACCAACAGCTTGGTCGGACTGCGCCAAATCAACTACATCATCCCTGTGGTCGGGGTTCGCAGCAGGATTCCCAAACACGCCGGCAAGGAATCTGACGATACGGTTGACAGTGTCTCGTAACCCTTGCACCTCCTCGCGAGCCTCCGTTAATTCTTGCTCTTGCGACTGCTTAAATTCGTTAAACTCGGCGGACATAATAGTCTGGCGGTGTTTGATCGCAGTGATCTCTTGAGGAGTGGAGTGAGCGTCGATTTGTCTGGTGGGAGGGGATGAGTCGAGGTCGCAGGTGTCGACAACGGCGTCATCTGCTTGTTGGGCCGCCTGTTTCTTGCGTTGGATGAGACGGAGGAGATTGGGTTGATCTCGTCGAAAATTGGAATGTGCATAGTTCCAATACTCCGTGTCCGTCTCGCTTCTCAAGACGCCTTGTTGCAAATGGGGTATTTTTTGAAACCCGTACATGTTCAATTGACGAATAAAGGACTGGAAGTTTTCGTGTTTGAACCACCGGCCCAGGACTTGGCGAGCAAAACATTCGTGATTGAAAACTGGGGACAGAGGCGAGGTAGAGGGTGAGGATATAGTGGAAGGAATAGAATCGGATGAAAAACGCACTGGTAAAGCTGTCGCCGGCTTCCGACCAGCGTATGAGGTCTTGGTTCTTGGTGTCGTTCACCATGCTGTTTCGTTGAGTATCGATAGAACTGGAAGAATGTAGCCAAGTACCTGTAGAGTTTCTGCGGAAACGTAACCCGCCCGACGGTGTTAGGCGCTTGTTGAGATGTGATGCGGAGTGCGTTGGAAGTCGCCATCTGGTAGTCTGTGGATATAACCCACGGAGGAAATGAAGGGTATGAGACCGAAGCTGTTAAGTATATATTCTTATCTGCGTTGCAAACTTGCACAAATACGTGATTCATTCCATTCCGCCGGCGCTGAATTGCCTCAACAGCCAGCGGACGCGCCCTACTTCCTTGATTTTCTCAGCAAACGCTGTAACCTGTTCGCCCAACTCTGCAAGCGAGTCAGAATTGTACTTGAAGAGGTTGATATACCCGAACTTGGTCGCGATGAGCAGTTGAGAATTGAGACGCGCGACTATCCATGAGCATGAATGACAACAGGTCTAATTCGGAAGAGGTCTGAAAGGAAGAGTCGAGTCACAGCACCAATAATAGCGCAGGAAGGGCAAGGAACATCAAGAACCAATGGATGGCAGCGATGGTTTCAACAAGCTTCCATAGGGACGGCACACTAGCACTCACCGCGCAGCCAATGTCGGGTGACCTGTCAAAACATCGCCTTCCTTACGGCAGGATGGAGATAGGTTTGACTTCTTCCCGTCTTCATTTGTCTGTGACGGTGATGGGTCAAGCTTCTTTCTATCCAGTGTTCCATCGGAGAGCAGCACCTCCTTGCGCCAAAGAGCCTACCGCGTCGATGATAATGACGTTTGCGCTGAGGGACTTGAGAAAATCGACTTCGCGGTTGTGATACCTCCTGCGAGTGCTGCGACTTGATAAAGTTAGATAAGGCACAACGTCTTCGGCTGAGCCTGCGAGGAAGGCGTGACATGTCCTGTGAGTGGTCACAGCTTCTTCTCTCTCTCTCTTTTTTTTTTTCTTCCATGTATTTCTCGTCTTTTCTCGTCCTTTCTAGTGCAAAACCCGGCATCCGCTGCGAAACTCCAACATCTGCCTTTCCCAGTTGTCGAACATGCATATCGAAATCACCTTCCTCGATGGCGAACTTGTCCACCTTCTATTCTCCATCATCCATCATCCAGGTCAATCAACTCTCTTTCCTCCTTCCTTCGGACCTTTTGCAAAAAGCTCTCCGCAGCAGAAATGAATCACGAATGCACTGTCAGAAATGGCCGAATCCAAAGTGTCAATGGATGCAATATATGAATAATTATGATACATATCTGGAAGAGAAGCACTCAAACTGCGGAGGAAGACACAAGAACGAGCAAACGCGCGACTGGTGAGTATACTGGCCCCGTGCGTATATAAAATGGGGTCTGTTACTTCCTTTATTCTTGTATTCCCTTTCTTGTCATCCTCTACGTGAGCAATATGAGGATGAATCAATGCCAGTACTCCAATCCGCTGTACGAATCAGAAACTGCTTTCACATTATTATACCATGTCCTTCCCGCAACACACGATTGCTTGGAATATTTGGCGCGACCGCGAGATCTTCAGTTGTCTAGTTACACAGTGTGGAGATCAGACGCCGGCTAGTGTTGTAAACGCTTCCTGTCATTCTCTCCCCACTACGTCGACGTTCGCTGGCCTCTTTCCTCGGTGCCGCAACGCTTTCGGAACATCGACGCAACGACGCTACTCCAACCACTACTCGGAAGGTGGCTCTAGACCATCGACGATGCGATAACTGACCAAACGTGCGGTATAAGCACCATTCTCGTTCCTCCGACTTTGTTTTTAATTCCAACGTTAACCATATCGTTGAATATATCGTAATACTGTCTTTCAATATCAGGAGTCGCAGCTCCAGAGATTACGATGTAATAACGAGATACGTTCCATTTCCACACCTTCAATTCTCATTGATCTTTTTCTTAGTTTCTAGAAATCTCTGTCCCGTTCAGGAGGAGACCCGAACCTCGAAGGACCCGCAGTATAAAAGAAGTATAAAAGGATGAACCACCGATTGCAACATGTTTCATTTCGTGTGAACTAGTCGTGTATTTATTCCCTGTGTATTTCCAAATCACTACAACTACAAAACTTTGCTGAGCTTGACACAAAACATATAACCACAAGGAACGGAGTATACAACGTGCGAAAGACACAAGTAACCGAAGCGTGTGTGACGGATACTAATAAACAGCGTACTATATACTGTGCTACATACTGCTACGAAGAACGAGAGTATACCGAGTCCATACCAAGAAAAAAGCGTGAAGAAACCAGGCTACAAAATATACTATACAAGTGGCTTAGTTAGGACAATGATACTTCCTCCACTCGAACGACGCTCAGAGCCCATTGTGACTCCTTTCAAACCCAAACGCCCACCGTAACCCTGCACCTGCACCTGCACCTATATCCACATCCAAATCACCTCTAATCCTTCTTCCTCTTCGACTTTACCGGGCTCGACTTCACCACCGCAGCTCCTCTCTTCCCAGATCCCATCGCTCCCGGCCCCCTAGCCGTAGCATCACCCACACTCGCGGCTCCAAACGCGCCCTCCAAATCACTCATCACATCAGATTTTCTCTTTCTCCCTGCAACACTCGTAACAGGCGCAGTCGTAGTCGCATTCGTCGGCGTCACCGAACCACCTCCAGTAGTTGTCGAAGGAGCCATCGTAGTCTGAGTCGGCTCAATCACGCGGACATTCACAACTGGCGAATTCGTCACCCCACTCCCGTTACTATTACTCCCAACCGACGAAGGTACTTCATCCAAGAAAGCCGTGTCGGGTCCACACAGATCGGGATACTCCATCGTCGAATCTCCCAACGTGCCACTGGTGTGATGCGGGAGCGTACTCAAGAACGCGTCAATATCAAAGTCGTGGCTGAGGGATGAAGGGTCAAGCGACGAGGCGTCCATCTGTGGAAGGTCGGGTAGATTAACTGATTGGCTAGGCGGGGGAGGCGCTGATGGTGTGGAAGCTGAAGACACCGTAGTCGTAGCAGTTGGAGACATCGTCGATGTTGCGTCACCCAGCCTCGCACCAACAAGGGATCCCTCGTTCAGATAGGGACCCAAGATCTCCGCAAGTCGATCGATATGAGGATCCATCAGGTCTACCTCCTTCTCAATGTCCTCCGTGGCGTGCCAGTTCCTCTCCAACTTTGCCGCGAGAGGAGAATCAATAGGCATATTCGAGTCAAAGGATATCAACCCTTCAGAACCCCCGCCGCCACCCGCATCCACTGCATTGTTTGGTGGCGATGTATGAGCGAGCAATGGGAAGGGCGAGTTCGGCCCTGGTAGTGGCAATGACGAAAAATCAAACGCAGCAGGGGTGTGCGGGAACGTAAGCTGCGCCGAAGGCGATGGTATATCGGAGGGGGTATGATCGGCGTCGGCCACGGTTTGCGATAGTGTAGTGAGCAGTTGGGCAAGTTGCTCCTGATTGAAGGTGTTGAAGATCTGTTGTATGCGGGGATCCAGTTCGTATGTGGGTGTGCGGCTGGGGGTTACTGCACGGTCGAGCACCGATGGCTGAGGGTCCGTACTGGAGGTGGTGGAGGGGTGGACAGAGGTATGTTGTAATTGTGATTGGGTTTGCGTGAGGGTGGCGTCAGAAGGGACGATGATGGAGGGTGCAGAGTCAGGCACGCACGCATCGGGAGACGTTGCGTTTTCCCTCATAGCGGTACCAGCGGCGAGTGATGGAGCAGGATTGGTCGACACATAATGGTTGGTTTCTGTGGTAGCCGGACCCGTGACCTCTGAGTGGGTGAGGGAAGGTGAAGGTGACGGGACCGAGGCGGGCGTCTCTACAACAGATATATTAAGCAATGGCTGTGCAGACAGGAGGAAACAGAAGAATCTACGTACCGTACGACGTGCTGTTATAGAGTGTATTCATAGGCTCGGCGGCGGTGACGGCCTCTGGGTCTTCGACTTCGATGATCCCGACCTTTCCTGAAGGTTCGTGTTTGGCGTCTTCGATCATAAGGCGAGTTCTCCTACGAGGAATAACGGCATTATCAGAACGCGCCGAACTGACTACATCCTCCTTGTGATGATGGCTGTTGGCGGCATGATTACCAAATACACCAGCTAGGAACTTTAGGATACGATTAATGGTATCCTGTTGCTTTTGTAACCTCCCTCGAGCCTCCATGGATTCCTGCCACAGCATCTGGTTCGATTGCTTGAGGTCATTAAGTTCAACGGAAATTGTGGTTTGGTGGCGTTTGATGGCAGCGATGCCCTGGAGGATGGATTGTAGGTCAATGTGCCCCTGGGTGAGGCCCGTGGAAGGGACAGGAGAGTTGGGATCGTGGACGTCCACGGCAGTCTCGTCTGCTTGCTGAGCAGCCTGTTTCTTGCGCTGGATAAGACAAAGAAGGTCGGGCTGATCACGTCGAAAATTGGAATGGGCAAAGTTCCAATATTCCGTGTCTGTCTCGCTCCTCAAGACGCCTTGTTGCAGATGGGGAATTTTGTGGAACCCGTACATATTTAGCTGACGAACGAACGAGCTGAAATTCTGGTGCTTGAACCAGCGACCAAGTACTTCGCGTGCGAAACGTTCATGGTCGAGGACTGGAGACAAATGGGAAGTGGAAGGTAAGGATAGGATGTAAGGAACGGGACGGAATGAAGAGCGCACCAAAGAATGAGTCGCCAGCTTCAGACCAACGTATAAGATCCTGGTTTTTGGTGTCGTTTACCATTCTGCTTCTTTGAATATGGAAAGAATTGTAACAAAGTGACAACGTACTCGAAGAGTTTTTGGAGGAAGGCAGGGACGGTCTGCCTGGCAGCTTTTGGAACATGTTGGGCGGGCGAGATACGGGGCGGGCGGGAGATGGCCACCTGGTTGTCTGTGGACATAATTGAGGGATGTAGGGGCGGTGAAGGAGAAGAGCTTGAAGCTGTTATATAACTCTTATCTTGTAGAACAAACATTCGCAAATACATGACCTAACTACGTTTTCTGCGACGTCGAGATATAATATTCTTCTCCACCAATGTCCAGCCAGCCAGTGCTATCCCAATTGGAGGCACCAGCCAGCTCAACAGCCAGCGAACATTGCCCACCTCCTTGTTCACCTTCTTGACAAACTCCACGACCTGATCCTCCAACTCTGCGCGTGAGCCAGAGTTGTCAATCACGAGGTCAGCATACTCGACCTTGGTCGCAATTGGGAGCTGAGAATTGAGACGGGCAGATGCATCTTCGCGCGTCGAACTATCCCTAAGCATGAGTCGTAGAAGCTGTAGCTCGGGAGAGCTATGGATGAAAGAGTTGAGTCACAGCCCCAAGAATAGCGCAAGAAATCCGCCGAAAGACACGAACCAATAGACGACGACAACAGTTCCAACAAGCTTCCACAGGCCACCTTCGATAAGAAGAGGAACATCAACGACACACCAGCGTTCGCCGCGCAGCCAGTGCTTGATGACCTGCCACAGCATTGCCTTCCTCACGGCAGGATGCACGATGGAATTGAGCTTCTTTCGTTTTGACTCGTCTGTGAATATGATAGACCCAAGCTTCTTTCTGTCCAGTGTTCCATCGGGCAGTAAGACATCTTGGCCGAAGACCTTTTTGATTTTGGCGAGCGCTGGAGTGCCAGGTTCGACTACCTGGCGGGCAATGACGTCTGCATCTATCAAGGGCACGTTGTGTGCCTTGAGGATGGATGAGACAGTGGATTTTCCGGTCGCAATACCTCCGGTAAGTCCTACGACTGCACAAGGTTAGAGAGGAGATGGAACAACGAAGCGGCATAACTCACCCAACATTGTGGATAAACCCCGAAATCGAAACAGAAACGGACAAAGCAACCCGAGGTCGTGGACAAGTAGCCCAAGCTAGGTGAGAAGTGTGACAAGTGTTCTGAGCGCAGTCACGACTTCTTATCTTCTGATTAGTTGGATGTAGTCTGCTGTCTGCTGTCTGCCTTCCACCCATTTCTCGTCCTTTCTAAATGGACAGACTCGTCCCACAGGACCATCCACTCCTTCTCCAGCTCCAATCTCTCAGGAATACTCTCGCACAATTCCAAGATGAAGCACACGCATCCGCCCTCAAGCTCCAGCGTCACTCCCTCTCAACGTCCCGCGCACTCGATCACGCACACGCCCTCGAACATGAAAACACCGTCCTCAACAACGAACTCTCCACCCTCCGCTCCCTCGGTTCTTCAGACCCCTCTGCCTCTGCATCATCTACAATTCAAATAAACCAACTCGCCCTCTCCCTCCGCACCCTCTCCGAAAAGCTCTCTGCAACAGAATCCTCGCTCTCTCAGCGCACGCAAGAACTCACGAATGTGCTCGCAGAGCTGGCCAAATCCAGAGCATCGACGGATGCAGCGTACGAACTCGCATCACGCATACGTGGAAGAGAAGAAGCGCTCAAATCGCGTGAGAGAGAACTAGAGCTAAAACTCAGAATCGCAGAAGAAAAGGCGAGAATGAGCGAGCGTGCAGTCAGTGAATACGCTGACCTCGTGCGCGCACTCGAGGGTCGAACAACACAAACTACCGGTGGTATATACTTGAATGGACAGGCTACAGGATCCTCACAAACACTCGTGCACCCTCACCTCGACGATAAAGATACTATCGAACGACTTCTAACCGAATTCGCACAAGAGCGAGAAACCCTCCAAACCCAGCTATCCACCTCCCAACACGACCTCGCACTCCTCAAATCCCACCTCGATGTACAAACCAAATGCACCGAATCTACAACTGTCCAGCTTGCTCAACTCCAATCCAAACTAAACCAACTCGAACGAGACGACAACACCGCTGCCAAAATGGTTTCCCGCTACATGTATGTCCGTCCTAATTATTCCACGCATCATTCTGACACTTCGTTGCAGGAAATTCTCCCAACAATCAACAAACGCTCTCCAAACCACCCTCCACTCACTCACAACCCGCCACACCGCAACCGTCGCCTCTCTCACAACACACACCCATACCCTCACACACCACCTCCACACCCTCGAAACACTCACTACTCGTCTCCTATCCTCCCTCGATGATATGGGTAACGAATTGTTGAAAGAAAGCTTTGGTCGGCGACAGGAGGTCAAGTTGCGCATTCGACTCGTCCGGCGGGAGGAACGTGTGGTGGAGGGTTTGAGGCGGTGGTTGAGGAGGTCTGAAGAGCGGTTGAGGAAACTGGATCGTGGTGGTGAGGTTAGCGATGCGGGGGTTTGGTTGGATGAGATGGTACAGGATGCGAAGATCCTTGTTGACGACCTTGATAATCCTATCCACCTCGACTATCAATATGGCTCTGACGCCGATGAAGACGTTTCACTTACGGCACCTATATCTGGCTCTCTGGCACGGCTCATTGCGATTCAGAGTACGATTGATGACCTCGTAGACGAACTACAGAGCGAGCGGGAACGAAGGATTCGCGCTGAGGGTGCGTTGATTAATCAGGAAGCTCACGATGTGGGTGGTACTATGATTCCAGTTGGGCAAGAGAAACGGATGGAGGGACAAGAGGACGTGGAAGGAGAAGGAGAAGCTCCACCACCGCCACCGCCGAAGAACCGAGACCAGAAATCGAAGCAGGATCCCGTATTTCTCGACGACCGCATCCCGATATTGTCTACGCCTCCTTCGCCCTCCCTACCCCCGCCACCAAACACAACCTCACCGCCACTTACAACACCAGTACTATCAGCTGATGAAACCCAGCCCCCAGCACTCGAGGCGGATTCAGCGCATATATCTATTAATAACAATACTAATGATATACCCATTGTCATCGCTGAAGAAACAATACCAGTGCAATTCGGTTCGCCTGTCCTACCTTCGGACCTTACTTCGACTTCAACAACTGCCTATACCACCGAGGCCGCCACTCCAACCGGGGCAACTGAGGATACCCAACCCCTGAATGCGTACGTGTCGAAAACCACGGAAACGGATGCCAGTGTCGCTAAAGAGGATGCTGAGAAAGTGGAGGGCGGAGGTGATACGGTGACCGGTCCCGTTGATGCTGAGAGTGAAGTGGAAGTTGTGCATGTGCCACAAGTGGAGCCGGAAGTAGCACTGACCAATGTGGATGAGGAACGGGAGGTAGAAAAGGCGATGGGCGAGGAGCCAACTCCTCACCCTGCAGAGCAGGAAGTAGAGGCGCGCTCGGAACCGTCAGCAGCGGACACTGCTAGCACAGAGTTACAAGCGCCGGAAGAGGAGGGATTGAGTAGCACCCCAGATGTTACGCAAACGATTGTGGCAGTGGCCGACGTCCAGGTTGAACCTCAGCCGGTGATCACTCCCAACCCCGCCGCTTTACTCTCTACCGACTCGACCACACACGACCACAATCAGGCTCCTACTCCCCCGCCCGATCGACCGGTTTCACCTCCAGTAGCCCCGCAACTAACACCCACACCGTCACCACCACCACCAGCTCCGCAACTGACACTCCCACTACCACCCCCATCCCCACCACCGTCTCATCCGCTTCTTCATGAACTTCAAAAAGTAAGGTCAAGGTACGACCACATCCAACGCGCCTTTCATGACTGTCATCTCGCACTCGACTCGCTCAAATCGTCGTTCGTCTCTACACCCCCCGTTCGAGATAATACCCACACTACGATACCTCACGAAGTGTTGAAAGCAATTGTTCAGAGGTTGGATGATTATACAGAGGACGTTCGTGTCGAGCTTGAGATTCGGATATCGGATGAGGAGGTGCTTGGGAGAGGGTATGAAGCTTTGTTGAGTGTTCCTGGGGCACTTCAAGCTGCTAGTCCGAGTTTGGGTCCTCGTGAGGCTGTCGTTGGTGGGGGTGGCAGTAGTGATGCTGATGGGGAGGGGAAGGAGACGTTGGAGACGATTGAAGTGCAAATTCAGGCGTTCGTGGACGGGACGGACCCGACAGTGCAGAAAGCGCTCAAGGCGTTCGAGAGAAAGTTGGAGGACTTGCAGCATGATGTTGCAGTTGTCAAACGGGCTGTTTATGACCCCCAATCTGAGATTCTTTCGGCGCCTGTGATGGGAACGAGTTCCTCGCCCGTACAACATCCAACCCCAGATTCTAGCGGTAGTGGTGATGACAATGGTGGCGGCGGAGGGTGGACATCGTGGATACGTACACCTTCACGACCTACGACACCGACACCAGCACCAACACCAACGTTCGGGAGTGTTATGACCAGCCGGAATCGGACGGGGATTCGGAGAACGGTTTCTGCGTTTGGGCTTTCTTCGAATAATACGGGCACCAGAAGTGGTGGGGATGTAGTCAAAATGCTCGGATTGAAACTTCCAATGCCGGATTTCACATTTGCGTTGTCGGCTTCGTCTTCGGTGAAGACCAAGGACGAGGACCAGCAGGAAGAACAGGATTCGATGTTTGGTTTGGGTCTGGGTCTGGGTTTGGGTTTGGGACGAGGGTTGGGTGGTGTGGGTGGTACGCCGAGGTCGAGAACGGTTAGTGCGACGTATATGCTTGGGATGGGTGTGAAGAGCGGTGGTGGTGCGAGCTTTGGGGTGGTAGGTGGTGGGAGAAGTCCAGGGTTGATGGCGTCGCCGTTGCAAAGGAGAGTCGTTTCTGCTGCGCCGGGGGTCGGTGGTGCTGCCA
This sequence comes from Podaxis sp. C-F-92630, assembly GCA_018524945.1. Lineage (NCBI taxonomy): Eukaryota > Fungi > Basidiomycota > Agaricomycetes > Agaricales > Agaricaceae > Podaxis > Podaxis sp. C-F-92630. Next base: position 30,678 of record JAEUWS010000739.1, read on the forward strand.
GTGTTGGTGTGCGTGGTTTTGGTGGTGCGCGGAGGACGGAAGAAGAGGAAAATGAAGAGGAAGATGTTGATTAGATTAGATCGAGATGGACTAATGGCTGTGGACTGTTGCTGTGACAGACGGATGGATGAATGGACGGTCTAACGTAATGTATTTAGTATTTCTTGACTTATCCGTTATTTACTTATATTCTAAGAATAGATATGTGAGGTTTTGTGCACCGCCTCGTTTATGTTCATGGAACTATGCTCTATGTTATCCTTTGATTCTAACGAAACTTCTGCAGTTTTACGACCAACCCGAGACCGAGGAAAACGAACATCACCGACATAGTGCAGTGTCATTGGGAATAGGTGAAAGAACCTGAGAGATATGTAACCAGCCCCGGCATATTGGCGCTTGTTGGCCAGCTTCTTGGGGTAGGGAGAGGATATAAGGGAATACGTGGAGGATGAGGGGAGGGAAAACTGGCTAGATCTGGTTGTGACGAATCCGTCAGTCGGACAGACGGATTATCAGGTCGAGTCTTTAGCTTCCTCGAGAATAACAATTCACACGCCTGCGAGTTCTTGTGGGAAAATATACACTTTATTGAGTCTCCCCAATCGAGATCCAGTCCTGTCAAGACTGGCGAGGCGTCTTTCCTTTTATGTCTAACGGCAACGCCATGTGTAACCCTCTATTCCATTCATGTACGATGTAATATTTATTGCGAACAGATCCATACTCTGTCACAACCCATAGCAAATTCCTTCCACCAAGATGATTCGCAGAGGTTTTCAGCCCATAACCCATATTCACATAACCCATAGGTTTTCGGAGCCAAAAACCCATAGCGCCGGTGACCATATACAGCAGTTGCCAGGATTAGGAGCATAACATTCTTAGTTGCAATTGATTTCTGTATGGTGAACGGTCATCCAATGTAATGGGTTCCGGGCTTGCACAGGGTGAGGTTAGCGTGACCCCTGGGACAACTCAAAGCCTGTCCCGGGTAAGGTTAATACATTGCGCTGATTTTTTTTGGGAGTGACAGGCTAATGAAGGCTAATGCAGAAGAAACAGGACAGAATATCGATGAGGGAAAGGAAAAAGAGGAAGGGGAAGTAGACATAGAAGGAGGATGGGGAGTAGAGAAAGCATATAGGACAGGTGAGAGGGGAAAAGGCTGAAAAGGGAGGTATGAGTCGGAGATGATTGAAGGAAAAATTGAGAGTGAACTCTCAGAAGTTTTGTGCAATGGCAGTGTGAAGAAGGAGAGGGTGCTGCCTAATATAGATCTTGAAAGCATCTGAAGCCCATCTTCCCATGGGTTGGATAAGCTCAAGTTGGACTCCTTGCTCTGCTAGGGTGGTAGCCCCACCAGCATGCAAAGACTGACCTGCAATGTCATTACTGAAAAATTCATGTAAACAGCCCAGAAACCATGATTGTCGAGGTCGGGCACCATTACTTAAAATCCATAGGTGTGAATGATGGTGAAAACGGACATCTTGTAAAGCAAGGTATTTTTGCAGGGCTTGAACGGGGTCTGCAGCAGTGGTGTTGTGGTAGATGAGAATACAGTTGCCTTCATAGAACTTGTCAGCCTTGTGATAAGGCAGAAGAAAGGATAAATGAGTGTTATCAATGTGCACTGTTGCTCTCTGTGTTGCTTTTCATGGGTTGTCAAGAGAGCTGTCATCAGGCCAACAAAGCTCCCCTAAACATAAAGGGCTGAAGAAGCCAATGAGGAATTGGGCCAAGAAAAGCAGATCATCATAAGTGAGTCTACTTTGATATCTGCCAGTGACATATTTGATTTCTGAGAGCTTTAGGGCCCACTTGCACACAGTGGGAGTTCCATAGAGGCATTTGCATCCTCAGAGTGTGAGACAAACCAGATGAGAGCTGCATTCTTTCTGGATGAAGAGATACTCTGGCATAAGAGAGTTGACAATACCAGAGAGATAGCTCTTGACTGTAGCCAGTTTGACATATTGACAGGAATAAACAATGAACAAGGTGAGATTATGAGCACATGGTGTGAAGTTGAGATCATGAAGAGTGATGAAAGTGGCATAAGATTTTGGGTGTGTTTGATAAACTTTCTGAGTGGACTTGTCATGAGCATGTGAAATGGCATTGGCTAGAAGTCTTTTGAGGTATGTCATTGGCATTGCCTGGCATTTTGGGGCTCCTTGGAGGGAGCCATGGTTCAGGGAGATCATAAGGCAACTTCCCCCAGTGCATTCTGAGGGGGTTCAAAGGGGTTAATGTGGGGATGGGGCCTTAAGGAGCAAGCCTGTGTAAAATCTTGTCATGAAAGGGCATCTGCTACAGCATTATTCCTTTCTTCGACATGCAAAACTCTGAGTTGGTGGTTGAACATAATCAAATGATCAACAAGGGCCATAAGGAGTGGTGTAAACTTAGGTTGAGCATGGAGGGAGGAAAACATGTCCACTGCATTATGGTTGTCTGTGAAAGCAATGATGCGAAAACCTTTTTGGTTGGTGGTGAGGAGAATGATGGCTGACACTATGCAAAGGGCTTCTAAGAAGAAAATCTTCTTCAGCCTGAGCTTCAGTGTCAATGGTGAAGCAAACCCAACATCTTGAGCTGGTACCCAGAAACCTAGGTCTTTACTGCCAGCAGCATCACAAAAGATAACAATATCAGCTTGGCTGGGATTCCAATCAAGCTCTTTCAGTATAACTACACCTGGGAGTTTGACCATGTGATTGCATGCCCATTCCATGTCTTGTGAGATGGTAGTGTTAACATGGATAAGGAGGTGAGGGTTAGTTAAACCAGTGATCTTCACATATAGGTTGTTGAGACATGGTCAAAGCAGGGGAAAAACATTGAAACTCCAGTTTAACTATCCTGCCAAATGCCAGAAAGTGCAAAGTTTGAAATGCTTTTGACTCTTTCCCTTCTGTATGATGAACCTTCCCATCTCCCTGAGTAGATCCTCTTTCTTCTCCACTGGCAATGATATCATCAAAGTCTTCCCATCTACTGCAAAACCAAGCACTGTGAGATTGGGCCCTGAGATCTGTTTCTTGGGTTTGTGGGGAATCCCCACAGTGTCCCATGACTGGAGTAAGTGAGCTTGCTCATTGGGTAGTTCCTGGCTATATGGTGCATAGTACAGCAAGCAACCACTATGGAGAGCTGAGAAGGCATCATCAACAAAGGACCCCACTCTCTGAACATTGAACTTGTATTGAGCAATCCACATTGCTAGAGACATAAAAGCAATGAAGATGTTGCCTGACCATCTTCCACTGAACACATTGCACTAGTCCACATAACATTTCCCATCAATGGTGTTGACTTGCTTTAATTGCCAATAGGGGTGCATGGGTAGATTGTGGTAAGCCTCAGCCACATCACTTTTGTAGATGATGATGTGTTCCCCAGGCTGTAGCTCTCAAAATACTTCAAGCATGGTCTGACCAAGATTGACCATGTTATCAAGGGGAAAAGCCTTCTCATGACATGAGGTGAAGGCATTGACAGGATAAGGACCAGTGCTTTGATTGGTGACAAGTCAGAACTTGGATGAGTTTGGTTTAGGGATGGCAAATGAGGGGCTTGCATACATCCCAGATAAGAGATTGTTCTCAAAACTCTTCAAAAACCTCCCCTTCAACAACTCAATATCCATCTGCTCTCTTAAAAATTCCACCTTCTTCAGATCATGAGGCATTGGCCATGATTCATCATGTGTCAAAGGAAAGCCTTCCATCTCCACTTCTGCCCATGGCCAAAACCCTTCCCTCAATCCTCAACATATGGACTCAACAAAGGCATGATTTGGATAATCATGGAGAAGATATTTGAAAGCTTTGACATTTATTGGTGTGACAACATGGAATAAGTCTGGTTTCTGTGCAATGGTAACTGCTATGGGGTGCATTGGAGGTAAAGAGGGCAGTTGTGGCAGAGGTGCAGCATGGAGGGACCATTCAGTCATGTTGGGCAAAGGTATGTCTCCTTCTTTCCAACAGTTAAAGTGCAGATACTTAGGCTTTGTGTTGTGAGATCAACTCTCCTGAATTACCTGCACTTTGCCCATGACTGAATTCTCCATGCCTGGAGTCCCCACATTGCTTGCAAACATGCTGGTACTTGCAGGGTGTATGACATCCAACCCAACCATTGAATTTGTTGCAGATTTTGCCAGATGCACTGCCTTCAATGGCTCAACACTTGGTTCCCTGACTAGCCTCAACACCACTGGGGAGCATGATGGCTGTGAATAAGTGGCAGTAGGCATGTTCATCAACAAGAGACAAGGATTCCCCTCCCCCAACAAAGCCTTGGATGGCCTCATTGTAGAGCAGGACACAATCATGCTGTGTGATGGTGGTGGCACTGAAGAAGGATTCAATGTATAGTCCATAATCATCAAGTTCTTCCCTGTGGTGGGGAAATACAACTGCTGTGGCTGGGACTGTCTTTCACCAAGCCACACTCCACTCTTCCACCATCTTAACTTGTTTGACTGGCTCAACCTGAGGTACATGGATCTCAACTCCACTGATACTTCCAATGCTCTCTTGCATAGGTCTAATGAGATGGAGACTTGAGAGGACATTCCCCAGGTTGACTGGACACCCCCAGAGGACATTGGCCCACTCTGATGGAGGGAAGTTGGCTGGGGCCCCTTTTGCTTGCTGTGCCCAAAATTGGGCTGTGCTGAGGTTGAGGTGGGCATGCTCAATGATGCAATGAGTCTCACATCTTCCCTCATCAAGGTGTTCTTGGTTATATTTCCTGGTGGTCTCATACCAGGGAAATTCTTCCTCTTGAAGTCACTTACATCCAATGATGATTCTCTCTTCCTTTTCTTCCTCTGAATCTGATCCTTCTTCACCTCCTCCACCCCCAGCTCCAACTGCTGAAGTAAGGAGGGTCAAGAGGTCATTGACCCATTGACTTTGCCTCTGCTGATTGGACTCATTGACCTCTCTCAGCCTTTCATCTCTCCCAAGATGCCCAAGGAACCTGCTAAGGAGTCAATCTTTCTGTTCGAGATCCATCTCTCCAAGGGTGGTGATGTAGAGGGATGCTTCCCTGACTGCCTCCGAGAAGGACAACTCTCCTTGCCCTGTTTGAGCAATGAGATACTGGAGAGGAGCATGGGTCTCCCATGGTTCAACCTCATTCTCTCTACTATTTCCAGTGTTGGACTGGCAAGACATTCCTTCAAGGGTGTGCAAGCCTTGACTTTCATCATCTCCTCTGTTGCTTCCTCGAGGGACCACAAATGACTTGGCGGCATCACCCATTAAAGGAAATGAGAGCTTGGCTCAATTGATTTGAAGAATAGATGTATTATGCAAAAAAGCATGGACGTGCAATGTAGCTACTCAGTGGTGGGAAGAGAAGAGCGAAAAGACTCCACTGCTGAGGCTGCTGAGGCTGTATAACTGAGATGGCTGTCTCGTGAGTGGAGTGAGGCTTTAGTAAGCACTCGACTCATGTGGTTAAGCTGTGACGTAGCGATGCTTACCCTTTCCCCCTCCATTGGACTTCTGTAAAGACTCTGTCTTTAAATTCGAATTATAGCAACCGAATAATTTTCTGAGAACCTCAGCTATGTCCCCCTCACTTATTCAGACATTAGAAAATGGCTACATGCTCTCAAACACCAAACCCAATTGTGAAACACCCTGTTCTAGACCCAGTTAAAGTAGGGAAAACAGATACTTATCTGAAGCAGAAGAGCATTGGCTTGAGAATGAAGCCAACCTCATTGATGAAACCCACGTCATTGCCGAAGGAACAACTCAATGTACAGCTGATGAAGCACAAAGTGCGGTGGTGAAACGGCCAAGAGAGAGAACATATTGGTTTTGTTCAACCGGATACTTCGCTTGTAAAACTACTACCTAGCTTGGATTCGCCACGATATGCCACGTAGAATAGCTTTTATAATTACTTCAAGCATAGTTATTCAAATTTTAATTGATTTTCGCAACATATTCTCATAACCCACACTCTGTCAAAACTCATAACCCAGCCCTGTCACGAAGGGGTATGGAATAAGGCAGAGGCGACTGTAAACAGAAATTCTACCATTTGAAGTCTCAGTGCCTACTATAATCAGAATCACACAGCTGAATTCTCTGATGCTAATTCTATAATTAGAAATCACACAAATGAATTCTCCGATGCTATTTTTCTATAATTAGAAATCACACAAACACAATTCAAGATCTCAATGGTTACTCTCTCGGCTCTCTCGAAGGCAATGCGCTGATTCTTATAATATAGGCCCGCGTTATTGCAGTCTCCCCTTGAAGACTTCTCCCTGCCTGTCAGTTCCACCCGGGAACACTTCCTGAAGAGCTCGAAGATCTCCAGAAAATTTGTCAAGGATGCTCGTGGGCTGGGTTGAGCCAGAGACATTCCGCCAGATATCTCGGTCTGTACAATGAACGTCATAGGTCTCTGACTAGATGCTAATATACTCGTATTTGATCAGCTGCCTCAAAACAGTTTCGACCTGTATAGTACAGTCGTTCTTGATAACGATCACTCTTGGTGCACCATACTGGCAATATCTATCTTGCAGTCATTACCAGACTTCAGCTGACTTGCCTTCGTTGGTTGAATCGACTGCTGAAGGATGGAACCAGAATGATGTATGGGTTAACATCACAAGACGACTTAAATTGCGTTGGGAGACCTACAGCTTCCTTCCTGTGGGTACTTTGCCGTGCGTCACCGCGCCTGAAGATTCTATATATATATATATCAACTTAACGCGGGTACATGGAATGCAGGCTCATATTCCCCATGCTCTCCGCCGCAAATCTCCCAGCATGTTCGGTCACTAGCTTTGTAGCAACTATGGCGCTCCTTAGTGGGGTAGTCAGCCTCGCGACGAGCGCTGTCTACAAAGCAAATGTTGAATTGTTGCAGAAGGAAGGTATGGTTTATCTTTGGATGGAGGTAGGGCAAATCCATCTCGTCGCGTTAAGGGCCATTTATTAAAGTCCGTGTTTCGAAGGCCTCAAATGGATGTTTGCACAAGCTATCCAGTACTATCTATTGGCTCTTCCTCTCACTGCCAACGGTCTGGTTCTCCTTCTTCTTCACGCTGTTTGCAACATCAGCTACACTCCCGATATGGGACCGCGTCCCCAGGATAGCTTCACAAATGAGCCTCGACAGAGCCGTCTGTCCTATCGAGCAACTTCAAATTTTCAGATATTTAACATCAGTAATGCTCTGTGCGGCTTTCGCTCACTTCGTCTTTATCTTCATCATGGTCCACTGGCTGAGTCGGCGTTTAATTGGTCACATTGCGCTTCAGCGGGTCTAGCATCACGCTTCCCACCAATTTACGATATCATCGGACAGTATGAAGTGTGAATCGTTCTGTAAAGTAGAACTCGCTATCTCTCAGTACCTTCATCTCAATATGTGATTCAGAAATATGCTGTGGATACTTGGCGCTCAGAAATATTTTTCAGGCTTCATTAATGTCAAAGAGGAAAGA
>JAEUWS010000742.1:0-38173 GCA_018524945.1 Podaxis sp. C-F-92630
ATCTGCAGATACATATTGGGTTTCCTTATGGACTGAGGAAGCCTCACTATAACAACAACTAATGCCAATACACCTATATGAAGGCATGATGAATGGAGACATATTTGAAATACTGAATATCAATAGTGAAAAATGCATCAATTGAATATTAATGCAAGCACAGCTAATAACAGACCAGGCATTCATATATCTAAGAATAGATAACTATAAACAACATAAGTCATACAATACAAATATTACAATGAAATGTATCTAGACTAACTCACACATACATTAATATGAGAAACAATAAAGCACCAGGAAAAGGCACACCAATGGAAGATCTCAAAGAACAATATAATATAGTATGGAGCCCAATACATGAAAGCTGAGATATGGAAACACACATGTATTGCACAACACTAGTAAACATTTCAAGGGAAAATGACATACAGACAAACTGAAATGTGAAGGCAGAGAGATCATATCTCTTAGATTCTATAAGCATCTACTATTCTCCAAGCTCTCTGCCAGCTGATGTTCAGCCTTGGCCTTGGTTTTGAAATGCTTTGCTGTCAAAAGTGTAGTTAGTCACAACCCAATAACACCTGACCACCATTGCATATGGTCATGGTCTACTTTTCTTTAAGCATATGCCAATGGAATCCTGACATTATATCATGTGCTTCAACCCATCACAAACAACAAACACTTGATTCAATATAAAATGGACTGTGTCCCTCAGCTCCCTAGCCTGAGACCAATGCCTATCTTTCCCAGTGCCAAAAAGGTGGTCATCAACAATGCCCAATTTACAGACTCACCTACAACTAACATCTCTAGCAGATGAACTGGTAAGCTCAGCAAATGCAGGTCAAAGGTTTCAGCTTCAAGCTAAGGCAATGCACTACATGGGCTGTTACTTTGCTGATTACTGGAAGAGTTGAATGCAACACCATCAACAAAGGAAAGCCTTTGCATACAACAGAGATGAGTAAAGGCCTTTGCAAAGCCCCATTGGGAGGGACCAGCCAGTATGTACTACTCGCGCCACTTCTCCAAATCCAGTAGTAAGGAATGGTATCTATTCTCAATCTAGCTCATGATCATACCATGTAGAATGTACAGCACAATGTTTCTATTGTCAGTCCCTTGAGACCAATCAATGACACCATGTGCATTAGATTCCTTGTTAAAGTATGGACTGGACAGTGACTGGACCATTACGGTATCACGACAATTGGTTTCCATGTTGGGCACAGTCGATCAAGTAGGTACCTGGATGTACTTATATAGAAAGTACCTACAAGTTACGTGCAGCATCCATGCAGCCATATCAGACCAGAACTATCCAGAAATTAGAGAGACACTGAGAGAGATGAGTGAAGAGAGGAGAGGGTCAAGAAGGGAGGCCATATATGTGAGTCGAGACTGTCAAGTGCCATGGGATTGGCATCTTGAGTAAGTCGGCCAAAAATGTCGGATCAAATGAAATGTGTATGACATGGCCTTTAGTTGCATCCCTGCACTAGTTGTGGAGGGGAACAGGGGAGATGTGGATTGAAGGCGTGGGAGGAGGGCGGCGAATAGTTCTGACAGAGCCAGATGCCCTCCTGCCTTCACACCCCAACGCTCCTGAATGACTTTCAAAGGCCATATATTCATTGGGCTCTACCTAGCCCAGCTCTGCTTGGCTCCACACCGCCCACAGACGCGATGTAGGACTATGCCTAACGATCCTAAGTGGCCAGACAAATCCACTTGGGACCATTTCAATGCCTCCCTTGACGGCCGCCTTATTCGCACTGTCCCTATTGCCTCCTCATGCCACGGACCAAACCATGATGCCGTCAAGTGCGATATCATACGGAGTAAATGGCATGTGCCCGAGTTGCAGTTCGTCAATATTACAACTTCGTCGTTACTTCAGATCTAACACCGTGTTCGTTTTATACAGTGTGGAACATCCATCATCCATCACAGCACCTGTCTTCCTGAACAAGAGCTGTGATCCATTCACCGCCGTGAACGATCAATGTATTATAGGAGCCTATGTCCAATACTCAGTCGATGTAGCGACACCGGATCATGTTATCAAGACGCTCGCATTTGCAAAGAAACATAACATTCGATTCGTAGTAAAGAATACTGGCCATGAGTAAGTCCATGGGTTCAAGCCCTTCCACAAGGCTGACACGATGTTGCCCAGCGCCATGGGTAAATCAACCGGGGCGGGGGGCTTGGCGGTCTGGATGCATCACCTCAAAGACATCAAGTGGATCTCACATTATACAGGGTCCAATTATACTGGACCTGCTGTGAAAGTCCAAGCTGGGGTTACTGGAGGCGAGCTGAATCAGGACGCTGAACGCAGGGGACAAGTTGTTATTGCCGGAGGATGTCCCGTAAGTCCAATTCCTCGAGCCTTTTGTTTCGGACAATGGCAATGACAGAAGTCAAGACTGTTGGGTTTGCAGGAGGCTACATACAGGGTGGCGGTCATTCTGCACTGAGCTCCTTGTACGGGATGGCTGCAGATCAGGCTGTGGAATTCGAAGTTATAACTACTAACGGTCGGTTCGTTCGTGCATCGCCCTATGAGAACGCGGACTTGTTCTGGGCATTGTGTGGCGGAGTGGGTCATTCTTACATCCAGTTTTGATTGGTCATACATACTGACAGTGCTGGATGACAGGGGGGAGGCACCTACGGGGTCGTTTGGTCTGTCACAGTCAAAACATATGCCGATATGCCAGTTATGACTGTCTATGTGACATATCAGCCTTCGTCTTCAGATAAGTCTGCTCTGGATGCGCACTGGCAGAGCATTGCCGCCTACCTAACAGAATCACCCAAGTACCTCAATGTTGGCGCTTTTCACACCCTTATCTTCAACAATGCCCTCTTCCAGGCGGCCATCCTCTTCCCGAAGAAGACCCCTAAGGAGGTGGCCGCCTTGACTCAGCCGTGGTTTAATGGGTTGCAAGCCCTGAATATCACTCCACATATTTCAGAAACTCTCCAACACCCGACCGTGCTCAGTGCGTTAGCGACGATAACTGATGCTTTTGGTGGAAAGATCCCTGTCGGACTCAGTCTCACTGGAGCACGGATTCTACCGAAGAGACTCTGGGAAACCGAGGAAAGTCTGGCACAATTATTCAGCACCCTGCGAGGAATCACCGATGATGAGGGCACTATTGTTAATGCCGGTTTTAATCCTACGAGGGAAGTATCTGGCAATCCAGACAATGCAGTCCTCCCTGCTTTCAGGACGATGCACAGCATTTGCTACATTAACTGGTATGATATCCTTTTATTAGGACTGAATCGACGTCTTCTTATCCACCGTTTTAATGACTTAGGCCCTGGAATGACACGGCAAGCTTTGATGAAGAGTTTGCAAGTGTGACAAAGATAGTGACTGCCTTGGAAAACAGGCTTATAGCAATCGCTCCTGAATCGGGAGCGTACTTGAACGAGGCAAGTAATTTGCCTTTCCTCTCTTCTCACTTGAAACGACTTATATTCTTCGGCTGTATCCAGGCAAATCCATTCGCCGTTAACTGGAAGCAAGACTTTTATGGCATGAACTACGACAGGCTGTTGTGGATCAAGGACCAGTGGGACCCAGATCAGATGTTATATGGGCCAACAGCCGTTGGGGGCGATAGGTGGGTCACGGTTGACGGAGGAGGGCTCTGCCCCGTGGTCGGATAAGGGAAGAAGGGCATTTCACTCAGGTCTATCATTCTCAGCGTGGCCGTGTTGACCTTCGCTAACAGAGACTATAATTGTAACTCAATCGACTTCTAGTCATATCAATATCAAGTGTGTTCCTAAATGTTGGCAATTCTTTCCCCGCCGGTAATGCTTAACTGTAGCTTGTGAATCAGTCTAGGGAATCCTAGATGCGTGTCATAATTTGAACAGAGAAACATGGGGTGATTCGAGTAATACAGCGCAGTCAGAACCTAACTACGCCAAGGTTGGTGGGGCCAAGGTTGGCGAAGGATGCCGATGTCTCCCACTCGGCATCCAATTCACATGGTATTACCGGAAATGGTTGACTCAGAGGGACTGACACCGGATATGATGTTCTTTATTCCTTTCCCTCACTAATTCCCAGTTAGATCATGCACACTAAACCCTCGAAGTACTGTCTCTTAAGTCTCACGGCCACGTCCGACTGCGGAAGGCACCCCTTGACTCTTTCCCCAAATGCTGGTGACGACACCTGCCACACGGTCTGCAAAGGTCACGTATATGCTAACGCATTTCCTCGACTCGCTTGAGTCGGTGCTAACTACATCGAAGCAGTTCTCCCCACACCTATCCTTGATTACGATATTGCGAGACCGTATCTTATCTGATACGAAAAAACGAATCACATTCTAGCGAAATTCCATCATGTTTGATACCAATGATCCACGACGGGACGATCCCCCCAGTATCAGGCACACCTACCTTCTGGTGCCTCTAGCTCTAGCTACGCTGAGTGGTTAGCTCACCTGAGCTCTGTAATTTGAATTTCACCCCAACGGCAAGGAGACCCAACGCGAAGTTCGACATATGTATCCCCAGATGTCAACCCTAGGTTCGGCGCGACTGGTACCACCTCGCATAACAAACTTTCGAGGCCGACTAGCTCAGTTGGTTAGAGCGTCGTGCTAATAACGCGAAGGTCTTGGGTTCGATCCCCACGTTGGCCACTCAGGATTCCAACTGTTTTGTATTTTTCATTTTCGTTTCATTTTTCATTCACTTTTCATTCTAACACTTTCATTTTGAACATGATGCGGACGCAAGTACAGGAACAAGAATGATGCATACTTGTGAAGCAACAAAAGCAAACAAGAAATATGAATTTACGAAGGTACACTATAACAAACGCAACACTCTCAAGCCATGTCAACATCCTGGATCGGAGCAGCAGCAGCAGTCTCAGTTGATTCAGTTGTGATAGGAGCGGCAGGAGCGGCACCGCCTTCAGCTGCGGGAGAGTTCGAATCTCCCATAAAAGCATCCAACTCTTTATCCAACTCTTCTGCAGTCGTTGGTTTTTTTGGTGCTCTCTTGGAGCGTGGTGCCCGTCCTTGCCTCGAGCGGATTGGACCGACGCCACTTCTAGTGACGCCCCACCATCAACAAACCAGAACCAGATATATGACAAAAACAAGTGACTCACGCTGCAGGTGCTGTAAGCCTAACATTAGTGTCGTCCCTTGCAAGGCGATCCAACAAGGGCGGTTTTTGGATTCTGTTGATCAGTGAGTCGTTCGGTGCACTTGAAGAACGGACGCGCGGAGGTCTTGGAGCGAGAAAGTCGACTGTCATCGGTTGCCCTATTTGGATTAGGAATAAAAAACGACGGTCAACGACGGGTGGACACGTTATGACATGTATGACACTATCGACATACCTTTGGCTAAAACACCATTGAACTGCTTCTTGGCGCGTACGGCCTCTGCCACCGTTTCAAACGAAACGATAGCCTGTCCCGAAGAACGGCCGCTACGGTCGTACTGTTGTTTTCAAACCGTCGTCATTCCCCGAATTCATCAACGCGATCAACCATTAACGAATTCAAAGATGAGGCGGTTTGTGCGACCAAGAAGTGGGGACAGGGTTACGCAAAGGGGTGGATGGGGAAGGAGCGGGAAAGGGGAAAAGGTCGGAAGGTTTGGTTGGCTTGGGTTTTACTTCAATGGAGGGGAGAGCTTGGGGGCTTGCCGTACCCTTATTAGTGGCTCACGCACGAGCGTGCCAATTTGTCCGAATATAGCCTGGTTGTGAGTGAAGAAGTTTAATTAGTATGATGGAATGGATGTCTACGGACTGGTGATGAGAGGTAAATATGCCAGGCGGGGCACGAGCGCCTGTACAACCGCGGGCGAGCGAGGATAAAGAACCACGGAAACGAGGCGTGTTCCAAGCAAGGCAGGAAGGACGTACAGTCAAATCCTTGGGTGTGATCTCATAGTGCAAGTTTGAAACGAGGATTTTGTCCGTCGGTGTGCCAGATGCAGAGACTGTAGGTGTTGTCGTTGTAGGCCTTGAAGGACGTGGAGCAGCGATACTGTTGTTGACGCCTGGTGCTTTGTCGTGTAGCCATTGGCCTTCGGGAGCTCTTGAGGGTCGCTACATTTCACAGCAGCACAAGGGTAGAGCGTTGAAAAAGTGGAAAGGAGATGTCAGACTCGCTTGGAAGGGTGTGCGGATAAGGATACCAACACCGTAGGGCTTGCGAGAACGTTCAGGCTTGAATGATGCCATCTTATGGCCGGCGTGAGGTGTGAAGCGAGGGAAGGGGTGGAGGAGAAGAAAGTCGAAGTGATGGTCGGAGGAAAGGCTGTTATGAGCGTGAAAAACGGTCTTCAACTAGCTAGTGGGTCCCTTGAGCGGTAAATGAGCACAAACAACGCGGAGTCGGCGCCTCGGAGTCTCGGATCTGCATTCAGGAATAGGTCCGGGAATCATCCGCCGGGTTAGGCATTCAGGCAAACTCAAGAAACTATGTACTCTCAGTTAAACGCTGTATTGGAAGATAAAAGGAATATATTAAGTCGTAGATTAGAACGGTAGTTTCGGTGCCTTGACAGTCCTCGGTGGCTTGAGGGGATCGGGTCTCCTCCTCTTGTAGTACTAGCTCAATCGCCTTCAAGTCAGTATCACTAGCGTGCGATAGAAACCCAGAACTCACGTTCTTGTAGTTGTATATCCTCTTCTTCATATCCCGAAGGAGAATCGCCCTCTTTCTCATTCTCTCCTCCCGCACACGCTCCCACTTATGTCCCTTGAACATCCTCTTCTTGCCAGCATACAACGTAATGCCCAAGGCCGCGCCGCGAACCTTCTTCCTCTTCACCTTGCCTTCCCAAGCAACCGGCTCCAACCACACAGCTTGATCCTCCCCCGAGTCCTTCAGCTGTTCCTTCAGAGTGCCAACCGAAGCGGCAGTAGCTGCCTTCCGCGCCTCTTGAATAGCTTCCGTTACACCAAGTCGCGTCTGTGGACTCTTCGGACCGGGGGGCAATAAGTGTAAAAGTCCGCTGGCTTTGGCTTTCTTCACCAACTCAGCCTGCCTCCGCAGAGAGTACACTGGTGGCCTCCATTTTCCTGTCTCTGGGTGTTTGCGAGGGATAAATGGGTTAGGGAGGACTGTGACGTTGGACTTGGGTTCGAGCTTCGGGGTGGTCACTTTGGATAGCGGGCCCAGCCGACGGATGTGAGATTCAACTCTGAGGAGTTGGTCAAGTCTAAATTTTTTGACGGCCTTTGCTGCGGCAAGGTTGGACATGATGTTAGTCCCGAGAACTGGTATGTTCTCGCGCGGAGTGTCTGCCGAAGTTCGGATTGTTGGCGTAAATTTCTGGGCCACCCAGAATGGAACTCCTGGCGTTGTTGTCTAAACCCGTCTTTGGCTCCAGCATTGTAGTCAAGCAAGGACAAATAATGCTAGGTCCTTGACGTCATGGCTGTATTCGGAAACTGGAATTCATCGAACTCTTGGGGAAGGCACCATTCCAGATTTTAAAGAAGCAATGGCTTTCGGGGTCTTGATTTTCATCTCCCTCGGCCGAGAATCCCTCATTGCACATCCAACAGTTGGCAATCTGATACTCATCCTATACAGTCCTACTCAACATCGCCTCTTGGCTGACTTATAACCTCCGTCCAAAGACACGCAACCATCAAATCGCCATGCCTTCCCTCACAGACCATCTCGTGAATTTACCCACCGTGCCTACCTACTCAGAGGCCACAAACCATCCATTCCTCATCGCCGCAGGCCACGGCACCCTCACCCCCGATCTCCTGGCGCTCTGGCTATCCCAAGACCGCATTTACGCCGCCCACGCCTATCCTGCTTTCATAGGTTCCCTCATCGCGAACATTCCCTGGGACTCGTCCCACGGCCTATCCTCTTCCGAGGAACAAAAGAACCAACGAATCCTTTCCATCCTAGTTTACTCCTTGGAAAACGTTGTACGAGAGGTCAACTTCTTCAAAGAGACAGCTGTGAAATGGAAACTTCCTTTGGAATGCTGGAGGGAGAGGAAGGGAACAAGGAACTATACTGCCGAGATGGCTAAGATCTCGAAGAATGGCAGGATTGAGGAAGGTTTGGTGTTCTTGTGGGCTATGGAACGCGTACGTTTTTCCTATGCCTGTATTATATATTTAGTTCGTGACACCCTCATAGGTCTACCTCGACGCTTGGTCCTTCGTCGCCAATCAACTGCGTGCCAGTGGCCAGGATAGAGCCAACTCTCCTTTCAGCTCCTTCGCGAACAACTGGAGCAGCCCCGAATTCGTCGACTTTGTGGACAAATTAGCCAAACTTGTCGATGATCTCGATATCCAGCCGGGCTCAGATGCATGGAAACGCGCCGAAGCCATCTGGACAAGAGTCGTTGAACTTGAAGTTGATTTCTGGCCTGTAGAGGGGGAAGAGGTTTCTCAACGCGTTTCGGGAAACTAAAACTAACACCAGGACTGAAGCTTGATATCTGTATCTTGTTCATTCTATGTTTTCGTGGAACGCTATTACCAGCTTTCTTGATTCATATCAGGGACTTGTGAAGCTCGCGCTCACACCTTGAAAGTTTGGGGAATACTTGTCAAAAGATGATATTGAGATAACCCGGGAACATGTGACTAATCCTAAGGCTTGGAAG
This sequence comes from Podaxis sp. C-F-92630, assembly GCA_018524945.1. Taxonomy (NCBI): domain Eukaryota; kingdom Fungi; phylum Basidiomycota; class Agaricomycetes; order Agaricales; family Agaricaceae; genus Podaxis; species Podaxis sp. C-F-92630. The sequence continues at coordinate 8,661 of JAEUWS010000742.1, forward strand.
GAACGTTTACCATTGCCTCGAACGAATTTACTGGGATGACCCCAGTGGACCTTCTCAAACCTAATGACCCATAATCGGAAGTTCCGAGGCTGCGGATGACGTCTTTCCGATTTACTCATTCTCAGACTCTAACGCCTCAATACAAGGGCAGAGCCTTGTCGCTTCACTCACAACAACCTGCCATATCGCCCCCACATTAATTCTTTCACGTATGGGATTGTTTGGAAAGAAGCATAAAAAGGAGGTAAGTATTACTCCCCTCCTCTCACTCACCGTACTCACTTATTCGTTCGATGCGTTTTAAAGAACCATCCTGAAACATCGCATTACGCACCTCACCACCAGACCGAGAGTAACGAACCCTTCACCCAAAACCCTGTATACAGCAACGATCCTGGATACACAACCCATTCGGGTCCTCCGGGCTCCTATGGCACCGGCCCCAGCCCAGTGCGTTTCCCCTTTATTTCTCCCGTAGCTTCCCTGTCCTCACACATGCAACGTACAATGTAATAGTATGATTCAGGTCAAGCCGTGACCCAGCCGCTTAATCCCATGCCCGAAGTCTCCTACAAACATGGGCACGGCTACGCCCATAGCACAAGCGTTGACCCGCGATACACTGGACAGGGCTCGGATATTGCGAGCGGCGGAGCAGGATACTATGCCTCCGGCAACGAGTATCCATATTCTCACAGCACAGGCGCCGGTCACGGTGTAAGCAGCTCACATGGCCCAGGATACGGTGGAGGTGAAACATTTCGAGGAAGGAGTGCTATGGAGAGGGAACGGTTCGTTCATTTTTCTTTTCTCGAAAGCACGGAAGAGTATTCGTAACTCGTACTAATTCTCATCCTTTCTTTCCGCGTTTTTGGTTGTGTGATTGGCTGGTTGGGGTGATTCATGTGGCTAATTGCAGGGAAGCTGAGATGATGAGGACTCGTAATGATAAGATTGCAGAAGCGGAAAGGTTGGAACAGGAGGCACAGAGGCTGAGAGAGAAAGCAAATTATCGAGGTGCGTTGATGGACTTCGCTCCAGGATTACTTTTGTTCGCTGATGGGTTGGCGTGTGGTGTAGGCCAGGCCACAACGGGGAGTGGCGGTAATTATAGCGGAAGGAGGGGATATGCAGACGATTATGAGAACCAAGCATACCGTGGTCACAATCACGGAGGGTATGGGTATAAATAAAGTTCTCGCGATTTATATGAAGGCGTTGTTATACAATACTGACCTTTTCACACCTCCTAATAAACTGTCTCCTTGTCTAAAAGCCAAACTTGTTGAAAGTCGGTAACACATCCGGCTTGTGATCCTTCTCACTGACACTGGGGCTAATGACGTCATATAACCCCTTTCTTCGTTCAGGTTCACCAAAGCAACAGTCCACTCTACTCCAGAAAGCGGGGCTACCACTCCTTCAATCAAGTCCAATTTGCGTCATATTATCGCACTGTGGTGAATGCGTAAACAAGCAAAGCACGTTGCCTGCAGTTATAAAAGAGGGGATGCATTTGGAAGTTTGTCCAACGAAATCAGCCATCTCTACAATGCCTCTTTTCAAGAAACACCATAAGACTGTACGTCGCGATGGTGTTTTTAGTTGCTCCCCAATTACTTACCACTTGACGGCACGCAGGACACTGACCGTAACACCGCGACAAACCAGGGGCTTGGTTCAGGCCTCGAGTCACGCGACAGACCATTGAATGAAGGCTATTCTGGCTATGAAGGATCTGCCTACCCCTCTCAACCTGGAGCAGGATATGGCGCCGTACGTCGACAATCAATCTTCTAGCAGCAACTTTCGTCATCTGATTACTATTGGACAGTCCGGAACTCAAGGATACGGAGGTAGTGGAGCCACGAATCAGCCGTATTCTGCTACCGGAGCCGGGGCCGGTATCGGGCACGGACTCGGACACGGTGGACAACAACAGCCCAACCTGCCCCCAGCTGGGGTTCTGAATGATCAGAACCAGTCAAGGGGCAACGCTGGACAGAGGATTACGGGTAAGATGGAATCCGCTGTAGGGTCTGCCGTCGGTAGTGAAACTTTAAAAGCGAAAGGCTTCCAGAAGGAACAGTTAGTTCTCTTCTTTCATCTCCTTGAGTCTGGATACTGACTTGCCTTGTAGGGAAGCTAATGCGGTCAAGCTTCAAGGCCAGGAACTCGCTGAAGCTGAGCGGCTCGAGCGAGAGGCTATGGCGCGTCGGGAGCGCGCTGTTGGGCACGGTAAGCACGAGGCGCATTTCGAAGGGTCCTGACTCGGGATGCTAGTAATACTTTAATTGTCTGACTCAGGCGCTCATCCTGCGAATATGCACCTCGGAGCTGGGATGCGGGATCAATATTCTTGATTGTTGGACGCTAAATTTGTCGGGTTTGTTGATGAACGGACTATGTTTCGCATACATTACCAGGATTGTCATATACTCCTTCGGAATTAAGGACTCCGTGGATTTAACCTGTTTATGTTCCCACCTAAAATGATTGCTATTTTGGCTACGTCGCACGCTGGAAAGATATGCTATTAAATGAGTCTATAACAATAACCTAGGCTGGTTGGATAGTACTAGTAGGTTCCGCCTCAGTGACCTGAAAACCAAGATCATAGTCATGATTCCTCATTTGCCTCAACCTCTCGTTATTGCCCTCATTCTTCTGGCTAATTGCCCTTCCCAAGGCGACCTGATGAATGATTATCACAGACGAGAGAGACTTCCCACCAGATTGACCAGTCAACCACGGTTTTCTGCCCTAAAAATGTAAACATACCTGACAGGTGAGAGCGACCGTCGCGACAATCAGTCCAAAAAGCTCTCCGCCACCAATCCCAACTGCCCCAGCGATCGTGATCGGCACGTTGATCGCAGCAGCCTCCAAGAGAATAGCAATGATGCCGAGATGTTGCGGTGTGGGAATCTCTGGTCCAAAATACTTGATAATCATACGTCGGTGTAGGAGAAGACGTATGGTAATATAGAGTGTGGAGAATAGGTTGAGAAGTATGTTGGACGCGAGTGCTGTTGCTTGTAGGGCGGACGCCACTGTGCGGAGTCGAATTGTCTCGATGAGAGCACCTCCAATGGAGGTAGTGACTAGATGTTCGGTGTGTTTTGAGACAGCCGCATGCCACTAATTAGTGTGAATCATACCAGTGGTTATAACCCAAAGGCATAGTGGAAAGAACCAGAAGATATTCCACAGTTTGGCATTGTCAGGTCCCAAGATTCGGTGTATCTTATAACATCGCCATACCTCCGAGTCGAAGAAAGTTCAGATTAGAAACACTTCTTGCTGTAGAGGAGGACGCTTACAAGAAGCCCATCCGTCAGACCCACAATGGCCACCGGTGTCAATTTACCGACGAAGACGAAGGCATTCGATATCCTGAGTTGCTTGCTGACAGGACTTGACATAAAGATGGCCGGTAGATTGCTCCATACAAAAAACGCGGCCTCATAGCCCAGGTTTATGAATAAGAGCACAGCGAGGTACACTCGCAAGTACTTCTGTTGTGGGGAAGGCAATCGGTCTTTCGGCGATAAGATCACGAAGCAGGTGATTCCGAGGGTTAGGAGTGCGCCATCGAGCAGGGCTACGATGACGATCCCAATTGATAACATTAATTGAGTGTGTACGTCGGCTGCGGCTATACCGAGAGGGTCAGGCATTAGACAAGTGGAGGAATAGTAACTTTACTCACACCAGCAGGGTTCCTCAAATCTGAGAACTTCATCACGATTCCAATCTGGATTGCAGCTTCTTCCATTCCCATAAATTTGACCAAGAAGTATCCCTGAGACACACAACCCATGTTTGTGTATACTGTGTTAAGCATCATACCGACCGTGGCTTCCCATGCCAAGACGACAGTAGATAGCCACCACGACCCATGGTGACAGTTGGGAAATGGCTGCCGGCATAAGCGTCACATTCGTTGTCTTGTTCAGTCACCGCGCTGCCTCGGCCAGTAATCTTGGATAGTCGTGCATATAAGTAGAAGTCGCTGTAACCAACCGCCTGCATTTTTTTGATGATCTTCTGAATGATCTTTCGAGGAATGTATAAATACCTCTTCAGCCATCGGTTGCGTGAACCAATACCTGCCTTCCCACCCCTGTATCTCATCAGGTGTGCTTCGTATTTTTGGCCGATCCTTACCAGCGACACAGTTATCCCTTGTGTATCAACCACAGTAAAATCTTTACACCTGTTCGAAGAAAGGCTAGGCGCCGGGACCCAAAGATGTGGCCTTTACGTTTTGTTCGCAGGTCACAGTATTGCTTGGCAGCATGAACGTGTATTTGTCTACACCATTGATCACAAATATTACTCGCTAGACCTCTTTAGCTAACAGCCACGACTTACTCCGTCATGCCGTCACCCACGACATCAACTGTCGCTGATCTATTTCCCGAAATCATCCTCGAAACATTTCGGTATGAAAACGAAAACAGGAATCTCAAGAACTATAGTCTTGTTTGCTCTGAATGGCGATTTCTAGCTCAAGAAATCCTCCTCGCCAAACTCACCCTCACCAATCTTTTCGCTCCATCGCCGAACGCCCTGCCATATTCTGCTATCGCTGATGCGCGACACGCACATATTCGACGATACGTACGGCATCTGGCTTTTCGCATTCCCAGCGATGATCGCGATCACGGACCAATCCGAGCTGATCCTCACTTCCACGCATTTCTTCAGCACCTCACAGCAGTTCGTGAACTGGTCTTCTGGGATGATGGAACGTACCTATTTCGCAAGCATTATAGCTCGGCGATGCAAAGGGCAATCTTACATCTCATATCCTTGCCATCATTGAAATCTCTGGATGTTACTGTCGACTACTTTCCCGTTCACTTGATCACTGCCTGCAAACATGTCAAGCACTTGACTGTTGGGTTTGTGACCCTGCACCATCCCATCGATACTTTAACTCTGCCCGTCGACAACTCCCTCGATGCACCTGTGCTACAATCCCTTCGTCTCTATGGTCTCACCGCTCAGATAGCCCGCTTTACCACCAACATCCTTCATGAAACCAAATATAACCTTTCACTCAAACGGCTCAGCACGGCCAAGTTATGTTTCAACGACAGCTTTCCGCATGGTCGGGGGACCGTTTTCTCCCTTCTAAACACCGTGCAGCGTTTGGAGTTGACTTGTCAAATATTTTATGGGACGGGTCGGTCTTTGTTTCCTCTTGAATTGACTGGCTCTGTCACTAAAACCTTTCAAACCAGATCCATCGCCCATCCTTCCCATAGATGAAGATGATGTTAAGGAACTGAAGAATGTCAGTGTCCTTGAGGTCAACTTCATGTGTACGCCATTCACGGGACATGATATTGGTTACGCTCGATCTTTTCTTTCTCAATGGTTGATCCCTCTCCTGCGTCGGTTCCCAACCTCATCCAAATTGTCACAGTTCCGACTTCGCATTATGTGGCCGAACTTACCGTTGCACCAAGTGCTTCCCTTCATCTTAGACGACGTCTCATCTTTTCGCCCGATCTGGAGAAAGCTGGATGCGGCTTTGTCCGATGGTACTATATTCCCTCGACTAGAAGGCTGTTCGCTTTATGCTCCTTGGTTCTGGTCGCAGAACGAGGTTACCAAGCTGTTCCCTCAAAACCCCAGGAGATGGAAGCTAGACGATTTGTCCGGAGAGGACTCCTCTGGGACTCCCTGAGTGCTTCAGTGCTGCTTTAATTGTATTCTTATCATACATCGGAGTTTCACCACAATACTCCATTTCTTGACTTTCCTTGGGCAGGCCAAAAAACTTCCTGGAACTCTGTAATTATATTGTGTTACACTGGGTTTCTACTGTCCAATCCATCCGGTCGCTATACGTAAATTAAATTTCTGATATATCATATACGAGTCCTTCGTTATACGAAAAATGAGATTTTATACCCTCAATCTCAAACGCTTTTAATCCCGCTTCTATCTCGCCGTTACACGACACTATCACCTGTCTCTGGTTTGGCCGCTGGTGGCTGCGCCTTTTTCGAACCATCCCACTTCTTCATACGCAATTTCTCCAATGTGGCTGAGAACAGGTCTTGGTAACTCTGCTGGCGTTGTGTCTCCATCCCAGAGACTCTCTGGATGCACCATATGAAGAGTAGACCTGTGACAGCAAAGGCACTACCAACCATACCTCGGGTAAGGGCAGTTGTTTCCAGGAAGCACATGCAGCAGAATGCGACAATGAAGAACAGCATTCTATAGGTTAAAGGCAGGCATCCATTAGACCCTAAAGCATTTTACATTGGAAACGAGAGAACTCACGCCCAGGTAAGAAGTGCGTAAGGCAAGCTGTGTAAGATTGCCAAGGTTTCGACCGCTGAGAGTGAGTGATTTCCATACAGGTATTGTACCTATCGAAAGAAAAATATTGGTCTCTTAACCGGGGCGCCGAGGTGGAGTACGGGGGACTTACGTTGAACTCCGTCCTGTTCGCTTTTAGCAACAGTAGACCTGTCACGATACTGCCAATGCTGAATACGATGGACAGATAGCAGGCGATCTGAGCTGGGTGGCGATATGGGACATCTACGTCATCGATACTCTGGATGGACAAGAATGCGACATTGGCGTTCAAAGTCACAGTGGCCTATAGACAGTATAAGCGACTGGCACAAAATGAAGCATCGTCGTCAAATTACTATAACTTACATACAAGATGAAGTCCCGCCACTGATGAGTCAACTTTCTGCTCGCTGCCTTCCAAGTCGGCACATGCATAAGCTTATCTACCCAAATCTTTCTCAGCGTTTTAAGGTGATGCGAGGGTGCGGAAAAAAGAAGGGGAGATAAGATGCGGATCAGAAAAGTATGATCGTCGACGTCGCCGTGGACGGATACGTCCCGCGCTAAGCGGACTGCCGGTTGGCCATAAAAATGATAGAATCGCTCTCGCGCTGAATGAATCAGTGAGCTTAGTTTGGACTCTGGCGAGATGAACCTACTGAAACAGAACATAAGTTTGCTAAGGAGGGAAGCAGAACCGGTTGATGATCCACTGCTGTTTATATCCTCTAAAGCAAAGGTCTATTATTTCAAATGCTTATAGCCGAATACACTTACTTTGTAGGCTGTTTACCCACGTCAAGGTTTTGTTTAGTTCCTCCTGACCAAAAGGAGAAGTTGAACTATGTGGCCGGATGAGAGTATCTATGAAGTGTTGTTGGAAGACGTCGCTGTTCATATCGTGGTTCACATTACCTGCAAGATTGTGTAAAATGATATCTCGCAGTTCTTGGATAATAGAGGGGGACAGTTCGATCGAGGAAGGGAAAAGTTGACAATGGTACCTTGATACACCGTCTGTATAGCTGAATAGCCTCTTCTAAAGAAATACTCACCAATACTGTGCCTCTATCTCATGCCCTACTCATCAGATCAGCCTTATGTGCAGTCAGGCGACATTACGGACTCGGCACTCACGCAAATGCGTCTTACAACTGACACCTGAAACACCTGTTTCGAACTTACTTCCACAAAAGGGATCCAGCCAAAAAATCGCCCGGGTCTTATGATCCACGAAATAGTACACGCAATCATAACATCCTGTGTATGTTCCCTTTGTCTCGTCCCAACCTTCTTGGCTTCTCGGTATCAAGTCCAAGACAAGGTCACATTGTCCGAGGAGGCCCACCAATTCGAGGCGAGAGAGGAAAGCTTCAATAGTCCCAATGTGTGATTTCAGCTGGGTGTGAATTGTTTTATCATAGAGGCGAGCGTTCGTAAAGATCCTCTGTTTCGCTCAGTCACGTCGGTGAATGTTCGGCAAAAGGAATTGCATACCTGGCCTTCGTGAAAGAAGTATAACGCGCCTTCGGGATGGAGAATCGGGGCCCAGCCCCTGGGCTTCCAGGCTCTGACGAAGGCGACCACGTGAGCCGACATTATGCCGAGCAAAGGAAAGTACCTTACGGTTCAAAGGACCTTGTCATTGGCGCTAGCTGAATATCCCTATCTACGTTCTCTCTGGCCAAGCCGTCAAGGTCAGTGCAAAGCAGACGGGAACAGTGATAGATATCGACATACACAATGATTCGACATTCTCCCCTGCTGAGAGCTTGAGGGTGGATAGGTATGATAGCCTGGTTTCCAAGAGGTTGGGGGAGCTGGTCCGGTTCTTGGATTTCCAGCGGGGGTGGTGATCTTAGCCAATCAACCTCAACTCGACTCGAGGCTGTGAGTGAGGCAGCGCCAGGGAGTGACTCTTCCTTTTTGTGGGCCATGATGGGCGTTCTTGTGGGGTGTTGAAATGTCCCAGAACGAGAAGGGGACCGGGGATGAGAATAAGCCCGAGGTCTTCCTTGTGAAGATGGTGGGAGGATGGATATATGGGTTGGTGACTGTGTAGTAACCGCAGTATTTCGAGAGCGCGAGCTAGCTACCGAGTGAGGTCTCCCGCGACTCTCGATGTCGGAGCTGCTACTATCGTCATTTAAACGTAGTTTGGGGATTTGTTGGGGAGGGGATATCTCTTCTGGCGAGTTTGTCAATTGGCTGATTGCGTCGGATTCTCCTCCAACATCCAGGTGAAGAGGGGGAAGCTTTCCTCCACTCGAGGAGCCGGCCTCTCCATCTGGAACTGCAGGTTGGTGAAATAGGGAGAATGCGATGATGTCATCGTCGAGAGGGAGAGGATTCTTGAGTGGGGGGCTTTCCGGATGTCTTTTGCGCGGCTCTGCTGTGGTAGATGGGAGCAGGGATCTAATCAAGGCGGAAAGAGGCGATTGATACAAAAGCCAGCGAATGAAGGCGTTTTTCCGCCACGGATACGAAACGATCCGTGCCAGCACCAGAGCAAGTCTTCGGAGTGTTCGCGAGAACATGGCTTGAGCATCACAAGATAGAGGGAGCGTAGAGGAGATCCAGGGGATCAGCTTGGGAACGTTAAATACTTCGGGAGCTTGAGCACTGCATTTTGGCACCCTGATTGATGTCGTATTTTACAGCAAGTGCCGTCAGTCCAGAGTCTGTGAATTGATTTCAGTTCCATGTGTCGAATATCAGGGTTCCGCCGTTGGAATCGGCAAGTGGGTTATTTGCAGAACAATGTCCTGATGAAAGTGCTGCACGAGGGAGTTCCTGGGTCACTTGTCACTTGTCACTATGGCAGATATCAGCGTCACACACCGCCACGGGTTGGGAATAATACAAGCGCCTACATCTCTCCATCGCCTCTCCATCCTAAAGACCTCAAGCCTATCGTCCGAAAAGTCATGGCTAAGAAATCCTCAAATGCTACCTCTAAAGCATCAGATAACAAAAAGTCAGCCGACAAGAAGAACAAAACGGCAAACACAGATGATACCGAAGAGTCCGGTTCGAAGTCCAAGGTCTGTGATTTTCCCCACCTTCTTCTCCAACAGGTTCCAACGGTGATTAATGTCATGTTTGTGTAACTACTAGGGCAAAGGAGGGCTAAATCCTGCCACGACAATAAATGTCCGGCACATCCTCTGCGAGAAACATTCGAAAGCTATGGAGGCGCTGCAGAAGATTCAGGTTCGCCTTCCTCTCGCACTCCCACTTTCAACGTAGCGACTAATTTTTCCCCCTATACACTAATACAGGAAGGACAATCATTCCATAAGGTGGCGCAGGAGTACTCTGAGGATAAAGCCAAAGGTGCGTCGTCACCCTCTCGTGTGTTGTCTGATCGCTCAGCTTCCATCAACTGGTATAGCTGGTGGTAGTCTGGGATGGATGACCCGAGGAAGTATGGTTGGACCTTTCCAAGATGCTGCATTTCAATTGACACCCTCTACTGTCGACAAACCTATCACTTCTGGCCTAGTCAAGACTAATTTCGGATACCATATAATCATGGTTGAGGGTCGCCGATAGTCTTCTGTCCCGATCTGGCTCAGTGTCTGTCCAAATCATCCTGCAGTTGCCCTCAAACGTGTATATGTGCTGCATTCCCTTTATCCTCTGACATCCGTCCCATCTGCTTCCCGTTTATGTTTCAGGTGTATTAACAATGTATCATTGCATTATGTCTTCGTTCCTCATGCTATACACTACGAAAAGAACATTTGAAGATATTATATATATATGCTCGCGGATGAAGAAAAGGAAACAAAGGGCATAAGGATAGGCGCCGTCCAACGTCAAGTAAAAACATGCAGAACTTGTAGTCGAACCAGATATTGCGTACGGAAAGAGGACACGTCAAGGACTATTTGTTAAAATAGGGTAAGGATTGTTCCTCTTCACCCGTCGGACCTGATTGGTGGAGGGGTAGGGTACTGGCGTTGGTGGACTGTACGGTGGGAATGGAACCTGAATTGAGAGAGCCTGATTCCGTGTCTCCGCAGGCGACCTATGGGTCGGATCCAATGCAAGTCCGCTCGGGGGTGGAAGAGGAGGCTGACATTCAGATGCTTTTCCATGCACGAAGCCAAGCGCGGGGTCGGGAACTGGTCGCGACCTTTGTACGCCTGGTCCAGGTGGAGCGTGCGAATACCCTGGGTTCCCACGTGGTTCCAAGTGCAGTGAAGCGAGAGGCGGGAGGATAGTACTCGAGGAAGCCATTGGAGGAGTAACAAGGGCGGAAGGGGGCGGAGGCTGGTTTTGATGTATCGAAGGGAGAAGTAGTGGTGGCAGCGGAGGTAGAGCCGGAGGTCGTGGGATAGTAAGAAAGTCACCTGAATGGTACCTACAAGTGCAAGTGAATTGGTTATGGAGAGGTTCAGCAAGGCATTCAGGTATCAGGTTTGGACGGGCAAGCTTGGAAGGTGGAGGAACATGCATGTGATCCTGCCGTAGAATTCATCGTTATACCTCAGTAGAACATCGGCTGGTGGGGAAGATCAACCGACCTGGACAAGGGAGTGATACGTTGTCATTTGGTCGTGCGATTCGTTGAGAGGAGGATCCAAAGTCATACTTGGAGTCAGAAACGAGGAGTCGCCTGGGAAGGTGAAAGAAAGGGAAGGGGGGTCGGGGAGAAGGGGCGGTCATCAAGATGGAGTAACGACGGATTGCGATGACCACCGACTTTTGTCTTGCTCGAGGGCTTGTGTCGAAAGCCTGTCTACCACCATTGGTAGTGCTGATACCGATGCATCTGGTAAAGGCGTGGTAGCCACTTCGGGTGTCGTTGGTTCATCTTCCACAATGGCAGCAGATTTGACTTTGCGTGTACGTTTGGTGCGTTTGGCAGGGCGATGATCGGGTTCCTTTCATGGTCGCAGGATCAAGTCAACTATGGTTATACAACAAATGAGAGAGCCACTTACAGGCGTATCTTCCTCGTTCTCCTCCAGGTTGAGCGACACAGTTCGACTAGAAGGCGCCGTTGACAAACCGACGGCACTGATACCAGCACCCCGTTTCCGACGGCCTTTAGCCTCTGGTTCCGGGGTTGGAGTGTCAGTGGGCGTCTTCTCTTGCATCTGAGCCGCGGTACGTTTACTAGGCGGCCGTCCAGGTCCCTTTTTCTCGGCATCCGTTTTGGGCTCCGAACCCTCTTTCTCTTTCTCTTTCTCCTTGTCCTTGTCATTAGCTTTCTCCTTGTCCTTGTCCTTATCTTTCTCCTTGTCCTTGTCTTTGTCTTTATCCCTCGGTTTCCTTCCGCGCTTGCCTGTATGCGACGGCGCAACTGAGGGCGATCCTGAATCCCTATGCACCTCTTCGTCGTGTTTCTGAATATCTGTAAGCAGTGCGTTCCCCTTCCGTTTACCTGCACCCCGCCGCCTCCGTTTCGGACCGAACTTCGACACCACCTTCCGGAAATCAATTAGACCCTTCTTATGCAGATAGTAGTAATCCACGCATTGGGAAGCAGTCTTGTCGGGAAGGTAGTCCGCGATGATGCCAAACTGTTTCGGATAAGCAGCGTACTTGTCCAAAAATATGCGCTTCTCCTCTTCCGTCCAATCGTAGATACCCGTTTGGGGAGCATAATACTCTGCCGGATTTTCCACGCGATGGCACGTATCATCAAAGAGATAATCAATTCTGCCATTCGTCACGCAAATCATATCAGGGATAGTCGCCAGATTGCGTTGTGAGAGATGATTTGGGTCCGTGGCGTCGTTACTCTCCAAACTTGCAAGAATCTGCTCCATCTCCAAATCTGAGCGTACAGCATCACCCAGGTTGGCTGATCTGCGTGTCGTCCGACCAATAGGCACAGTCTCGCCTTCGAGGATGCTTGGCTTAGCCTGTTCGTTCAACGCCTGACAATGAGCGATCCATTTCTCGTGCAACTCGAGGTATTCCTGCCGTAGCTTCTGTATTTTGTTCGTGGTAAGGGCCTGCCGTTGGGAGAAGAACTCGACGAGTGAGGGTCTGAGCATTGCAAAATTCTGCATCCGTTTCTCCAGTCGAGGACCAGCCATAACTTCACGGATAACCCCTTCCGCATCAGTTCTCTCGTTCAACCTGGGATCTGGCGGGGGAGCCAAGGCCAGGTTCGCTAGGAGAACGGGGTTGACACGTTCATCAAAGGTTTGGCGGTCACAGAGAAGTCGAGTCATAACAACAACTCGAAGTGCTTCCTTCAATTCCGGTTTCACCTCCATGCTCCAGGAAGCCTCGGTTTGAGTTCCGGAGGTTGGAGGTTCGGATAAAGGAGCTGCAGGAGTGCTTTTGCTTGCGACCCTCGGGATGGGTTCAATGCTCTGAGTGGACGTTGGAGTTCCAACCACTGTCTCGTTGAATCGAGGCATTGCACTTGACCGAGCCACGGGAGTCCTCAAAGCTGGGACATCTATGACGACGCTGTCGGCCCCAAGACTAGGCTTACTTTGGATCAGCGAGGTTTCATCAACTATCGGGGTAGATATTTCGTGATCCTGGTTGGGTTTTGGATCATCAGACGGTGGAATAAGCAATACGGTAGTTGATGGGGAATTCGGGACCAACGGAGAAGCCCTAGAAGCAGTTGGAGGTGCCATTTCAGCGTCCTGAACTTCGATTGCCTCGAGTGAAGTCTTTCTTGCATCATTTTGCCCGGTCGTATTGATCTGAATATGGCTAGGATCCCGACTCTTTAAAAGAGGAGACTCGGGCGGCACAGGCGGATGGGAAGCAACGATGGCGGTATGCGGACTGGAATTTCGTGAGGGAGGCTTCGAAGAATCTTGGTAGAATCTATGAGAAGGTGAAACGGAAACATATTTGAATTGAGTTTACCTATCGGTTGAAGTATTTGAGATTGATCGGTTTGGTCACGGGGAAGATCCATCTGTGATTGATCTATGCAAAAAATTACGATACAGAACCAAACGACTCGATCAACAAGCTTACTTTGTGATAGAATCTCATTAACCTCAGCCTCTTCCGTAATATCGTCATCCTTTGTCTCAGTTTCAAAAGGCACTGGACATGTGCCTTTAATATTATTCTCTGCAAATATCGAAGGTTTGGCATCATTGAGCGATTGAAGACCGGGGGGACAGGAGGAAGAAGAAGCTCGGGTCATGGGTGACCTCGGAGGCTCTGTAGAAGGTTCAGTTTCCAGGGTTTCTTGTGCAGAGGTCGTTTGCTCCCGTGCAACTGAAGTCATGGAATACGAAGACATATCGTGTTTTTCGGAGGGCACAGTAGATGCGATCGAAGAGCGTGAAGAGGGCCGAGAAGGGAGACTTCTGGCCCGGTCACCATCATCACCACCATGATTACCGTGATCCATATGTAGAAGTTCGCCTCCGTAGTGCGTTTGATCATTCATATATAAGGTTCGTTCTTGATTCAAAGACAAAGAAAAACCGCGGTTGCGCCGGCCAGGAAATCGATGAAACGTCTTTGGAGATGCTGAAGGGCCACCAGCGCGGAAATCAAGCTGACCTCTCTTTTGATGGGATCCGGAAAGGCCTCTTCGGTGGATGGGCGCAGATATTGATTCCCGAATTGTCGGAGGAGTCCAAGAATCTTCATAGAGTGGTCGATAGGAATCAGAGCGTGCGTTATGGTGCAGGTGGAAAGGCTCTTGAGGGGGACGATAACGATCGCCGCCAGACGGGGGAGGAAACCCACGGTTAGCTCTTGGTGGTCTATCGGGGGAAATATCGACACTTTCTCTACGATGGGGTGGATACCGGTCACCGAGAGGTGGTCTGTCATTGCATGTTAGGAGAAAGGAACCGTTTTATTACGCATAACATACCCGTCTAGGCGTACTGGTCTATCATTGTGATCACGTTTCCATGCATCGGAAGGTTCGAATAATCGAGTAGCCATTGTGTCATCCCTCCGCGGCCGCTCCCGAATAGGGGATGAAGGCATGGACTTTCGATCTTGCCAACCAGACTGATTCTTCGCTGGCGGGTGCCAAGAATTTGCACGATCTCGGGATTCCGTATCCTGAGACCGTGGGGTGTAGGAATAGGCATCGGGACTTGATAAACGTTCCCAGAAGTTCGTTGCCGAATAATCAGGCCTATAGACATTTGGCCTGTATGTATTCGGGTGTTCATTTCGGTGAAGCGGGTCCACTCGATTTGGTGCATAACTATCGTACGAAAAGCGCCTAGAGGGGCTTGGAGATGGTGTTCGACGTCGGGGGGGATGATTGAAGGGCCTCTATAAATCCAATGAGTTGATGGAATGCGGATGAACAATACAAAAGGAATGAATGTAAAACACCGACATTGTAATTAGGAGCCGTAAAAGTTCCTGAGGGTCTCCTGGGCTCATATCTTTGATACATGGTTGTGGGGTGATTCGCATCGAAGCCACCAGCGGACATTAGAGACAGAGTTTAACAGGGATGAAATGATACGAGATCCAAAGTAGACAAGGCGAATAGAAGAAAGCGAAAGCGGGGGTGAAGATAGTCTGTGAAAGTGTTCCGAATGTGTCAGTTCGACGGGGACGACAATGGCATAAAGAAGTAAGCGGGGAAAAATATGAAGTCGGGATGCGGGACTTGGTAGAAATGAGGAAAACCGTCTACTGAGAACGCCAAACAAGGCCGTATTTGGTTCTGTTGTCTCCGATCCACGTCAACAACGACGAGATCGCTGATGTAAGTCATGTCCTCCCCTCTCCATGCCTCGCTCAAGGATCCCTCAACGCTGTTCTACCAGTCAAATACAGTCAAGCGTAGCATCATAGCATCATACTGGATTGTTATCCTTTTGGCAGCTCCGCTCTGGTGGTACACGACAAGCATCCAACGTCTCTCTTTACCCACATCTAGGATTCACTCTCATGCACAAAAGCACCTCAAACTTCCAGTTGACATATGCGTCGAGGATGTCGACGCTGCCTCCAGTCTGCAAAGCCTTCTCGCTGAGAAAACTCAGGCAGATTTTGGTCGTTGGAGGGACATAGGAATTCGCATTTATGGCGGGAGCGAGTGTCGTTAGTCTCCCATCATCCAAGATGTAATTGGGCGCTGATTGTGGTTTAGCTGGAACTCTGCACCGTATAAGACACGGTCCCAATCCATCCGTTGGGCATAACGAAATATATCTACCACTCTATGATAAGCAAAGTGAGCTTGCCCTCTCGAACCAAGACTTATAGATTCGAATTCCACCCCGTGCAGGATTGGCCTCGGCATCCGAGATACTCGCCAGTCTTGTCAACCCTTATCCCGAGACAATCAATCAGAATAACCGCGTTGTTCAGTATTCACCACGGTATCGCCTCGCCTTCACACTCCTCAACGAGGACGCTTCTGCCGGAAGTTCGGTATCCGGATGGAATATTCAAGCAGGCTTTGCTGGTGAGCTATACATCCTTACTCAGATGTAACGATGCCTAAGGATTGTGTAGAAAGGATTAAGCCCATTCTTGACAAACTAGAAACCCTACACAATTTCACGATGGAAAGCCAAGTCCAATACCATGGCAGCTTAGCCTTTCAACCTCAAGCAATCGCAGATACCTCATATGGCCTGTCTCCGGAGGACCTCACGGTCTTTATTAATTCTGCTGAATGGTCTCTCTGTACGTCTCCAACGACTATCTATTGGATTCTTACCGAGTCCATGACAGCCTCAAGCGCATCCAATGATCCTGTCCTCCATTTCGTTCTCTTTATCCCCTCAGCAGCCCGTCGGCCACTACACATCCTTACTCCTGATGGTACTCGACCAAAATAATGTCCGCCAGCCTCACGTTAACCCATGTTTAGGTCAAATCTCACGCTCCAAATCCTTCCTCCTACCCCAATGGGGCGGCATAACTATTTACAACCCTCCGATCGATGACACTGCCAAAAATACCAACCTGCCTCCTCAGGTCAATGATCAAGTCTTTCACGACTTCTCTCAACAGCTCCTCAGTATCCTCGGTGTCCCACCGCTACCGAACGGCGTTCAACAACACGCACCGAACGCGTCTCTACTCTCAGACTGGCAAATAGATGCCCTCATGCGTCGTCGCGCTCTCGAAAACGCCAAAAGCGCTCAGGAAACGTTGTCGAGTATCGTGAAACTGGTTGACCAGATCAAGAATATGCCAGTTAAAGAGGACGTGAAAGGTGATGTGCAGGGGGCGTTAGACGCCCTGGAGAAGGTACGTCAGTCTCCTCTCGTTCGTCACGTGCCTACTAACAATCTCAAGATGTTCGCCGCATCATCCCTTCAGGACGCGTTCAAATACTCCGCTGAAGCTACAACGCTTGCTTCGCGCGCATTCTTCAACCCCGGCATGCTCGCCCTGTTGTACTTCCCCGCTGAACACAAATACGCTGTTTATACCCCGCTTTTCGCGAGTTCTGTTATTCCGTTGTTTTTTACCGCACTAAAGGAGACCTCGGCGTGGATGAAACAGAGACGAACGGCTGGAGCTGTGTGAGTCGGTGTTTCTTCAGCTTCAGCAGCGACAAATTCGCGTCTTCAGCACCCAGCATTTTTGGCATCCTGTTTTAAAACTTTTCGTGTTGTTATTATACTTTAGAAATCCATAGTAGTTGTCGCCTCCATCACGGCAAACTTCTTTTCTGCTACTTATTTCTGAGCACATGGTAGCGAGCGCTCCAAATCCGAGCCATTATTGTAGATATACCTGAGTTCAGCCTCAAGCTCAATTGTTGAATGAACAGCCAAAACACTCTGAACCCGATCAACCCAAGGACCAGACGTCGTTTTACTCGTCAGATTATTAGGTATTCGCTGCACGAATGCATACTTCTGTCATGTGTATTCTACTTGAGACTGATTAAGGCTGTGAAGCAAGTCAGCCCGTATCGTAGTACCGGACGTGCAAATTAATATAACGCATGCCAGATTACTCTCGCATCGACTCAACAAGTATCGATGGATACCGCCGTGGTCAGTTAGAGTCACACCATATCAATGTAACAGGTGCAACATCAACCTGCTGACCTAGTACATCTATTTGCGTCGCTCCTACGAATCCAGGAGTTGATTAAGCATCTCACATGCTTTCTATTCAACGGAGGAGATAAGGAAAGTTATCGCCGACTCACTCGAGATCTCCCACGGTGCCAGAGTTATAGATATTAGTGCTACACACCCACTAGGATGCACATCTTGGGCCCGATACACAGGTACCCCCACTGCAGCCTCACTGTACACACGTTATGGCGTTGCCTGATTGTGAAGTTCCGTGTATCGGGAGGCCCCATAGTAGCATTTAGCACTGTGCGTGACGAGGTAAGGTGTGCCATTTCATCAGCTTCCAGAAGCTCCGTGTTCATTGCAAATGAACGAGAAGCGAGCCGACTGTCGACCCATTGATATCGCTGGCGCTCAGCGGTCAAGTCCCAGAATGACAGTGACTACACATAGGGGTAAACATGGTTTGACAATGACTGTTGGAAGTCGATGCTTCTGTCCCGGCGGATTTTTGCAATTTCAATTATAGCCTTCTGCTAAGTTCTCGTGTTGAGGCAAATACCATTAATGGCGTATCGAGCGTCCACACTGGTGATAATGCTATTAATAGTACCTCGAACTCCCGACAAACGCTTAGCTGAGACCACAACAGGATTTTTAGCTCAACGCGCCCGTGGGATGTCCATCACAATGTTGGCTTGACAACTTTCGTTAGAGTCGACATCGATGGGAAGGTTAGGCGTTGGGTAATAATTGCGCTCGAGCCTCATGTTGTCTGGTATCGGACTGAGGCAGTAGACATCTGGAACCCTGGACATTACCGATATCTTGAAAGTAGAGAATTGTATCGGAAGTATTGGACCAGTGCATACTCCACTATGTGTAGCCGATTCAGACTAAATAGAAAGGCTGTGAGTGATCTAGCAATGTCGAACAATTCTATAGTTAGCTCAGGCAGGCGTGGGGTATTGAATGCAGCCCTATAAATGAGCGATGTAAATGCTTCCGCCTCCGGAGCGTACAAACTACAATTCGTTATGTCAGGAATACCTTTGGACAAGGCCTTTCTCTTGGCTCTATTCCTCGAGAATATCACTTATGGTTCGTCTCTTCCTACCGTACTTGAGAGGCTATATGGGAGCTGACCACGACCAATGCAGGAATATTTCTCACACATTTTATCCTTCTTGTTATCATATTATACGGTGGAAAGGGAGTCCGAATGGCTAATCAACGATTCGTCTTTCCCGTTGCAGTTCTGATGATGGTTCTGGCGACAGTAGTGGGTATATATACTTCATGACCTTGCAGATCCCTTATGAGGATGACCTCTATAGCACCTTGTGATTGATTTCCTTCGCGCGCTCCAGGCATTTGTCACAGGAAACAAAGACGAACCTCCCAATCCAATTGGATACTACGAGGAACTCTACCACCCTTTTCATGTAGCAAAGACACCAGTTTACGCTGCGCAAACCATTCTTGGAGATTCTGTCCTCGTAAGTTGAGGTGTCGTCTTGTGGATAACGATAGCACTCAAGATATATGCCAGGTGTGGAGATGCTATGTCGTTTATAGCTGGAAGCTGCGTGTCCTAATTCCAGCCATGATAGTATTACTCATAAATCTGGGTGAGTCCCGAAGAGGATTTCCGTTGCCGTGGTCTGATGCTTCGCAGCTGTTGGTATCGTCGTTTCGTGGTCAGTTTCCCAAGCGGTACCAGGACAAAATATATTTCACACAGCTAGCCAATGGATCACTGCTTTCTTCATCATTACCATGTGCCTCAACCTTTCTTGTACTGGTGCGTGAGCCTCAGTTACACCTTTGATTTTTCTTCCTAACAAGTAATGCTCAAGTTGCTATTGCTGCCAAGATTTGGGCCACGCATCGATCAGTCACCTCAGCTTCATCTCGCAATTTGTTCCCGGTGATGGCTGTGATCATTGAGAGCGGTGCAATCTACACCAGCAGTGTCTTGGGTTTGCTTATTGCTTACCTAGCTGATTCAAATGGTGCATACTCAGCGTTGGATCTCGTAACACCTCTCGTGGTGAGTACAGGTATCGAGTGATGAGAGAGCCGTGTTGACGCTATGTCATATCACAAGGGCGTTGTATATTGCCTCATCGTGTTGCAAATCCACTTTCATTTGAGGGTATCCAATGGCTCAAACAGAGAGATCATTGGCACTTGGCCGGCTCCACAGGCATGGAGGCACAATTCTCCGCAGACAGAATTGACTCCTGATGATATCGGGCTCAAGCCCTACGCATTACAAGGAGGCGTGGCTGTTCATATTACTACGCATACAGAGACCCACAATCACCCAGAACTTCAACCAGAGGCTCGGGTCAGTGGTGTGGTTTAGATTTTATGATGTCTTCCCTTTCAAGGTTATGGAGCACTCAGGAAATACAGACTGAACATATGTATCAAACCGGCATTACAGCTTATGAAGGTGGCACCTCTCAATTGCTTCTTGAGTTGCATTATCCGCCCTTTCCCAAAAAAGGGACCTACCCGATCAATCAAGATAGCTTGTGGTTACACACATTGACCGACTTATCACTGGATTTGTAGCTCGGCTCCTTGTCGAGCAAGACCAATATGCTCCCCCTTCCACTGGAGGCTGTTCAATCTAGATCTCAGGTCAACATCTCAAATACAGGTGAAGGATAATTACAATGGTTAATGCGCATTTGACCCGCACTCGTCAAAGAGACGGGTGGGGATGACTTCGGCAGAAGTCATTCAGGTGATCAGTCAAACAGTGGAGTTCCGAGATAATAGGTTTAATGAAGCTTCAGTGAAGCGTCGACAAAGGACCCCGATAATTGCGTCCACTAGATGTCACGCCCCACTCGATAACTTGCAGTGCTACAGACCCACTAGGGTTCACATCCTGGGAATACACACGTAGCCCCACTGTATATATGTTATGGACTGCCTAGCTATGAGGCCCTGCATATCGGGAAGCCCTATGGTGATACTCAGTACTGCGGGTGATGATGTCATATAACTCGAGCTCGATTGGCCGGGAATAAGCACGGCTTACAGTCAAAATGCCTGAGCGCCCTGCGAACGATCTCAAAACGGCAGCGGGCAAACATAGTCATTTCCTGATTGTAGGTGATCTATGAAAGCTACCCAGACGCATCCACAAGGCCCAAGGGGGATGTGGCGTGAGTGTGAGACCAGTCACAGTCATGCACACTAGAAGCTCAATCTAATGAAGACAGACTGTTGACTGCTATCATATTCAAAAAACCCGGAGTACGAATATACAGAGATGATAGTCTTTTATACTAAGTAGGTGTTTGTGTTGGAAGGTAGAAGTAAAGAATACTAAAGAAAGGAGGAATCCCCACAGCCTACAGGGAACATCAACTCGGACTGCCTGACACATGGTTCACGTTCATCCCTGGCTATCAGCCACGAAATGATAAACTCGACCCAAAGAGACTCGGACTCATACGCAAGTCTAGGAAATTCAAGTCGAATAAGGTGTACTATTTCATCGACTTCCTGAAGTTCCGAGTTCATTGCAAATGAACGAGAAGCGGGCGGAACGTTGACCCACCTTTAGACCGGGTCACGCTCTAGCTATGTACACAGTTGGGGATATCGGGTTTGTCCTTATTGTAAAAGGCCAATGGTTAATCTGACGACGTCAGATCCTCATTATTATTAGCTGAGAGCTTGTTCATGCCCTGCTTGGAGACTTAAAGCACCCTTATAAACGAGTAATGTAAATGCTTCCACCTCAGAGCTCACAAACCATCATCCGCTATGCCGGGGATACCTTTGGATAAGGCTTTGCTCTTGGCTCTATTCCTCGAAAATATCACTTATGGTCTGTCTCATCCAACCGTGCTCGAAAGGCTATGCGGGAGCTGACCACAATTGACGCAGGAGTATTTCTCACGCTTTTTACCCTCCTTATTGTCATTTCGTGCAGTGAAAAGGAAGTCCGAATCGCTAAACAGCGATTCCTCCTTCCCGTCGCAACTCTAATGATGGTAATAGCAACCACGGTGAGCTTATGTACATCATAAACACGTGGATCTCTCGTTCTGAGGATGGCTTTATAGCATCTTGTGATCGATTTCGTTCGCGTGCTCCAGGCATTTGTTACAGGAAACAAAGACGAGCCTCCGAATCCAATTGAATACTATGAGAAGCTCTATCACCCTCTCCACGTAGGAAAGACGCCCATTTACGCTGTGCAGACTTTTCTTGGAGATTCTGTCCTCGTAAGTTGAGGTGTCCTTTTGTGAATAACGGTGGCACTCAAGGTATATTCCAGGTGTGGCGATGCTATGTCGTTTACAACAGGAAGCTATTTATCCTTATTCCAGCCACGATAATACTACTCATAAATCTAGGTAAGTTCCGAAGAGGATTTCAGTTGCCATGTTCTGATGACTCGCAGCCGTCGGAATGGTCGTTTCGTGGTCAATTTCGCTGGCGGTACCGGGACAAAATATATTTCATATAGCTACCCAATGGATCGCTGCTTTCTTCATCCTCACCATGAGTCTCAACCTTACTTGTACAGGTATGTGAGCCTCAGTTACACATTTGGTCTTTCTTCCTAACGAAAGGTGCTCAAGTTGCTATTGCTGCCAAGATTTGGGCCTCACATCGATCAATCACGTCAGCCTCATCTCGCAGCTTGTTCCCGGTGATGGCTGCGATCATTGAAAGCGGTGCAATCTACACCAGCAGTGTCTTGGGCTTGCTTGTTGCTTATCTAGCTGGTTCAAACGGCGCATACTCAGCGTTGGATCTCGTAACACCTCTTGTGGTGAGTACAGGTACCAACTCAGTGACGGGAGAGCCATGTTAATGCCATATCCTACCACAAGGGCGTTGTATATTGCCTTATTGTTTTGCAAATCCACTTTCATTTGAGGGTATCCAACATTTCAGAAAGAGGGACAATTAGTACTTGGTCAGTTCCACAGGCATGGAGGCACGATTCTCCGCAAACAGAATTGACCCCTGATGATGGTGGGCTCAAGCCCTACACACTACGGGGAGGTGTAGCTGTTCGTATTACTACGCATGCAGAGGCACTCACTGACCCAGAGCTCCAACCGAAAGCTCATGTCAGTGATGCGGTTTAGACTATAGTAGTTATGGGGTACCCAGGAAATACAGGCTGGACATAACGATCGCAGCCTATGGAGATGGCGTCTCTCCATCGCTTCTTGAGTTGCATTGGATTGATTAGCCCTCTCCACGAAAAGAGGCCTATCCGATCGGCCAGGATAATAGCTTATGTGTTATACTTACGTTGATAGACGTATCACTGAATTTACAGATTGGTTCCTTGAGCAAGACTAATATACCCTCCCCCCCACAACCGCTGAGACTCAAGTCAATGTCCCAAATGCGAGTGAAGGTCAGTTACAACGGTTAACGCGCATTCGACCCACGCTCACTAAAGAGAGGATGGGGATGATCTTGGGTAAGGCACTATTTTTGAGTACGCCAAAGTGATCAGTTAATCAGTGGAGATCGGGGGTTAATAGGATTGATGAAGGATAATTGCGCCCACCAAGTGTCAGGCCTTCGGAGTTATCATTCAATCGTTTAAATCACAGATCAAAGAAGCGGGAGAGAGAGATTGATACTTCAGTACTTCCGTACCTTTGTTAAGTTCAAAGCAGTATAAAACAGCCGCTCTCCAATGGTATTGACCCTCTAGTCCCGGTCACACCCCACTCTGCGAGTGGTCGGCAGCGCCTTTCCATTTCACTACTTCTTTCGTTCTTTCAGTTTTACTTTTTATTTTTATTTTTATTTTTCCCATTCGGAGATCAAATGCTTCCCTGGGAGGTCTGCCAAGCTAACGGGGCATGTCACTACCTCACCTTTCAACTCACATGGACAATCGGCATCGTTATTGGTGCCGTCGTCTACGGTGCTCTGGTAACCCTGGGTCTCAGTTGCATTAAGCTCTTACGTCCGCGTTGCGGAAAGGACACCCTTCAAGCTCGGCTCTTACGAGGACATATTTTCGCTTTGTTGCTGGTCAACACCATTTTTGGGGTGGAGAATTTCATATGGGCAAATTTCTACACGATTTTCGCCGGCTCGATATCGAATCCTATTGATCAGCAGCAGGCATTCAGCAGTATACAGCTGTTATGCACATTGACGATGGTGATGGTTGGGATTTTGACTGATGGACTTCTTGTGAGTGGCTTTCCTTGTATGTGTTGCTTCTAACAGTTTATTCTGATCCGCAATACAGGTATGGCGATGCTACATGGTACAGAAAGTACTCATGACCACACAGCGGCGAGTCGTCCGAGCCCTTTCCTGGCTCTTCCCTGCCTCCCTCTGGCTGGCGATGATAGGTAAGACACCCATGCTCATTATCCTCAAGCCCGTACCCACGTAGACGTGCCATCTCAATAGTCTGTGGAACTACTGGTGGCGTTGTCACCAAAAACGTCATGACACCAGGAAGACTGGCCGACGTCTCAACAGCACTATTGACGGCTGCAATGGGCGCGAACATTCTCCTGAACCTATATACCACGGCCTTCATTATCATCCGCCTGGTCCTCTACAGACGCATGATCAGGGGTAATCTCGGTAAACCTACCGGAAGGCAGCACACGCGGGTAGTAGGGATGCTCCTCGAATCCGCTGCAATAAATGTACCAATAACAGTCATTGCGGTTGTTGGAATTGCGACTTGGAACACCTATGGGGATTTCATGATGTCGGTGGTTGTTCCAGGACAGGTACGTCGGCCATGGACTCACCTAGAAGGACTCTGATGAGAGCTGAGCATATGGCAGTCGTTTGCATCAGTCTTAGTGATGTATCAAATTGCTGCAGGGAAAGCGATCGATACCAGATCAGATGCGCTAAGTAGTTCGGGAGAAGTGGATGTCTTCTGATGTGATCAAGGATTTTCTGACCCTTCGGACCATAAACGACCTGTAAAATCACTGTATTCTGATCAGTTATAATTGTAGGATATTCTATATTACGATCTTTTACATATAACGTATGATTCGTGGAGTGGGTCTGGGCGACGATTGGAGAATCGAGCCAAGAGATCCCAGATGAAGGGCATGACGGGTTCCGAAGCTCCAATGGAACGTAAAAGAGGACCACAACATCAATTTATCAAGGAATTAGTCGACAGCACAAGCTTGACAATTAGAAGCTAATCAACGATCTGAGTTGTATGAGAAAATTTGGCGAGAGAACGCCCACTTATGGCACAGCACCAGCTGTTGTAGTGATCAACCGTTACTTGACACACTGGCAGCAGAATAAGATATTTTTTTCTGGCTGCGTTTCGGTGGCAAATGTCAGTAAAAATATGTATACGTATAATAGATTATATCCTACATAGTAATATGGTATTAAATTAGAAGGAATCCGTAAGATTAGAACGCTATTCCACTTCCACTGCCCGAGAGTATCAAGTCTGGATTTACCGTCACTTGACAGTGTGACGCACGTGTGACACGCCCATATCAATCCAACACCTCCCATACAGGTACATGTCAGACGTATTTTTATAATTTTCTCAGGATATTTAGAGGTGCAGAGCAGGCGTGGTAGACAATTGTGTCAAGTGACGGTCGATCACTGTATCACATCGTTCAGAGGGTCGGTGGGCGTCACGACTTCCTCGGAAAACTCCAGGCTCCCTTTTTGCTGTTCGAGTGCCCGACCCAAGGTGACTTGGTGGAGAATTAGGATGGAGGCAAACGACTAGGGCCATCATACAGTCACCAAACAAAGTTGCGGGCAACCTGCAAAGTTGACACACCTGACAGCAAACTGTGATAAGTAGGAATGTCGCTCCAACCACGTCCTTCAACAGGATCCCGATTGCCGCAGCGAGGCTGGTGGGTACATTGATCATGGCCGACTCGAGCAGGATAGTAACAATACGAAGGTACTGCACGGGAGGAGTCTTAGATCCAAAGCGAATCGTCACCATGCGTCTGTATAAAACTAGGCGAGTGGTAATATAGATGGTTGCGAAGAGGTTTAGCGTAACGTTGCACATAAGTGCTGTTATATCAAAAGCGCTTGCAGCAAAACCTAATGATGTTAATCCCACCTCGATAGAGCCAGCAACTTGAATATCGAAATCAAAATGGACGTCATGGCATCTAACGAGGTTGAAGTCGGTCTTACCTAGCATTGAGATCCACAGGCACAGCGGGAAGACCCAAAAAATGTTTTGTAACTTCGAACGACTACGACTAAAAGTGTTCTGAATCACATAACAGCGCCATACCTTGAGATTCGTACATCAGAGGAATGCCAGTTTTAGGGTGATTATACATACGAGGACCCCATCCGTAAGGCTTGCGATCAAGACGGTGTCTGCTCCGGAGAGAAAGGCTGAGGCTCGGGCCCTTCCAACTGGTCTCATGATGGAGTTGATTAAATCATTGAACAACAGGGAGGACGCGACAAGGAAGACAAGGTTGGCGAGCATGAGGACGGTGATGTATACTTGCCAGAACCTCCTCTGTGTGGTTGCTTCATGTTTCTTTTGCGATGGAAGGGACAGGCAGGTTACACCCAATGTGACGAGTCCACCAACAAACAGGGCCTGGACAATTTGTCCAATAGCAGCTACGATCAAGGCGTGCGGTGTGACTATGACCTGCGCGTCGAGCATGGGTTCGGTTTCGCTTAGGTAGTAGGAAGAAGGGGTTTGAGTATTGCAGGGGAATGGAGTGGAGAGGCCCCACGAGCGACGAAAAGCTGATCGCAGTCGGGCTGCAGCTCCTTTAACTATTGAAGAAGCACAGCCTCACTTTTATAGCGATGAGAAACCAGAGTGGGCAAGTGCTCACCAACATCACCAGGATCAAGTGTATAAGGGATTAACAACGTTGCAGGTGAGTGCGTTTCCGTGGAAATACCATGGACAGGTTTTGGAGTAGGTTGTGCGGTAGGTTGTGCGGTGGACGGAGAGGAGTATCGCACATTGACAGAGAGGACCGAACGCTTTCCATTGGTCTGGGGTAGGGAGATTACATGGAACCCGCCTCTGAGATGATAAATTTCTTCTCAGTTTACTGGATGGATGTAACTAAATGAGCGATACATGAAACCAGGATGATTCCGATTTCTTACCTCCGCCTAGTTACCATCAGGGTCTTTTCTTAGAACCTAACATTTCGATCCGACAAGACGGGGGAAAGGCTCAGCGTCACAGCATAAATATAATACATCATTATAAATGAGGCAGGTAGCGGAGGCGATAACATGAATATCTTCTCGAAACGCTGATCGTACATCATCTTGATCGTATTGTTCACTAGTTTGAGGTCCAGCTCGAGTCAGCCTCCGTCATATGGGACATAGTAGTGGAAGATGCGCACCTAGTTTGTCTCTCATATTGATGCAAGCCACCATCTTTACGTTGTTAGTTTCACCATATTCCCCACTACTTCCACGAACGTGTCCTGGATATCTGACCCCTAGAACAGTCGCAGGCAACCACGTAGGCGATCATTTTCATGAGGACAATCTGGCTCGTTTCTTACAG
Source organism: Podaxis sp. C-F-92630 (assembly GCA_018524945.1). Classification (NCBI taxonomy): domain Eukaryota; kingdom Fungi; phylum Basidiomycota; class Agaricomycetes; order Agaricales; family Agaricaceae; genus Podaxis; species Podaxis sp. C-F-92630. Next base: position 35,511 of record JAEUWS010000742.1, read on the forward strand.
CCGTCAAGGTGGCAATGACTTGTCACTCGCTTCGACTGCCACATTTGACCCGTTGAACTGCCTAAAGGTATCGTCAGATCGAATTCGCCATGTGGGAGGGTATTCCACGTTACTGAAATAACTTTACAGGGTAGTCTGATCGTTTTTTCAACGAAGTTCGTTAGACGAGTAGAGTTGACGCGTGGTGAGAGGTGTTCGGCCATGCTAAGTACGTCGTGGTTCGCGATCGGGGCGCGTCAAAAAGCGTGGGAACGACATGCTTATTTTGAAGGTAACAGATAAGTACTTAGTATTCTCCGAACGACCACAGACCTGCCTTGAACGCCCTCCAATGGTGCAAAGCTGCTGCACGTACGTATTCATACCAGCGCATTTATGATTTTGTAAAACTGGATCCTAAATCTAGTCGTCTTGCATTCTAAACGTTAATGATCATCGCAAGGTTATCCCCCATACTCACCCCTCCAAGCAGGCGACAGCTGCCTTCATCCCGACTCGCGTTTCTCAACACTACGGTCGCGTCAACATTAGCCCAAATCACTGTGCTCCCTCCCACGAAATGCGGTACCGAATCGTGACGGATATACATCCAGAGCTATGCGCGTGATGCCAGCTTCTAAGTTCTCCAGAACTGTTATCTGGGGTTCGCAGGATGGCGGCAGTCCCCGGATCTCATCCTGCATGTTCGAATGTTGTTTTACCTGACTGCTGGTATTGACAGGAGGACGTAAATATTCGCACGTGGAACTGGAGACCCGATGTAGGGAAGCTCGCAACCCGTAAGACGGTACATATGACAGCTACTTTAAGACCAGGCCCGGGTAGTCTTCTAGCAGGCTGATCACTACCGATCTTCTGTACGCCTCATATAGAGAGGCCTACACATAGGGAGGCCTACACTGTTGAACAACCGGCTTCTCCCATCCACACCAAGGCGCCCGTCACAGACATTCCACCCCCAACAGCGAATACAAGAGTGTTGCTTGGAACGATTATCACGGCTCTGTTCAACGGCGGGCTCTTCACCCTCGGAATCATTTGTACCTTCCTTCTTTCATCAAAAAACATGAAGGCAATGAACCAGCGAAAACTCTGGCGAGGCTATATCACCATACTACAGTAAAGTACGTCTAAAGAGTCGAGAGGGCAGAGGAACCGTCACAAAAGGAGATAATCCCTACATATCTAAGATATCCTCATATTCAACGAACAGTAAGCAGGCGCACTAATGATCGTCGCAATGGCCCAACTCCCTTGCCAGCTTCTCACAACCAACGACTGCAAAGTGTTCTTGGTCAATATGCCACACCTCTACATCGTTCTTGTATGGTAACAGTCGACCCGCACCCGTATCCGTCCACGGCGCCTCGACAACCCGATTAAACCCTTCATCCGCAACCACAACCAAAATGGGAGCCTTGACAAAACCTATCCATTTTACTAACATATCTTCATACGTGTCCGAGGGAAGCATACGCGAACGGTAGTACAAGTCCTTCACGAACTTCACCGTGGTGGCGACCATCAAGCGGGCCGTTTCAAGGCTCCGAACTGCATCCGCTCTTGATGCATCATCCCATTTGGATCGTTGTTTTGAGGTGGTCGGGTCAACCTCCTGCAACCGAAACATCACCTCTACTCCCCGTTACGCAACATCATCCAGCGCTCTGAGCATCTCAGGCCTTTCCTCTGGTGATGCCACAAGTTCTTCAACACCATAAATGTCGTAGCAGAACAAAGCGGGGAAATGATCGAGGAAGGAGATATTGAGAACATGCCTCTTTTCTGATTCTAGGGTCTCAGCCAAAAGGAAACCCAGCATGCTGGACCCTGAGATCGAGATGATGCTGAGGGCACCGGAGGGACCTCTTTCGCGAGCTCCTCTAACGATGGTGGAGAGTTGGAACATGACGAAAGGTCTATGTGGGCTGCCCATAAAGTTGTAGCACTCTTGGTAGCGCGGTTCATCAAAGGGTGTATAGCCTACAGTGCGTCAGTGATTCCAGGAAGTGCCAGGACACCAAGACCATCCCCTACTGTTCATCCAGCTTGATAAAGGAAATCACCCGTCGCCAAGTTGTCATCGATCCTCTTCCCCAGGTCTTTCCATGTCATACCCAGCAGTAAGTCCACCTGTGAAATCTCTACATATGGGCTTCAACCTCCTTGGGGGACACGTCGCTCGGATGGAATCCAAACCACAATTGGTGAACGGGATATTAGGATCAAAGTTCACTGGATCGATGCCGAGACTCTCCATGGCCAGGTTGCGACATTTCTCGATGGTACTGTTGAGGAATTAATCAGCATTATGCTTACGTGTATACTTGCCATCGGCAGAACATGCTGAATTCTCGACGTATGCGCTCTGCATTGATAGAGCAAATATATTTTTGGACCATCCCATAGCTTTGTGCTATGATGTGTTTCTATTATTAGATACATAACACTTGCATAGACGTACAGCTTGTGGTAGTATTACTCATATCCTCATGGATTATAACTGATAGAAATGTTCTATGCTTCTAATGACTCCTGTAACATATGGTAGAGTCATGTTTCTTCTATTATTAAACTTTACATGCATTTTATTCATGTTGTACACACATATGCCTTATGTTTCTTACTCATGCATGTATGATACCCTTTGCCCAGTGTAGCTA